>CP139505.1:224858010-224951544 GCA_021014915.2 Artemisia tridentata subsp. tridentata | reverse complement strand
ACTCCCTTTTTGTAGTCCCTTTCATAGCATATTCCAGTTTCATTAAAAACAATATATATTGCTCATAACTAAAACTAAATGTCTAAATCAATGTTTTAGTTAAAGCTACAAGCGTCTGAAATGAAGAAGTCTCGATCAGCATATAACATCCAGACAATTAATTTCTACAACAAACATATAAAGCAGCTGGCATGAGTACTACGCAATAAGTTAAGCGACAAACAAAAAGGCATAAGAATCATTTACGTGGTTTTAAAAAAAGATCTATATAAAAACCAAGAGCACAAAAAATAGTTAGAACTTATATTGCCCTGAATTTTGGACTAGCCAAATCCCACCGGCGTATTTGCATTAAAACCATCACTTCAGATTATAGTTTATAGTTATTAGGTATAAACAAATAATTTAGTATATTTTTTGCCAGGTGTACAGGCCTCAAGTTCAAACCTCACTAGGTGAATATTATGTGAGGAAAAGGGCCTCGAAACGGTCATGGAATACCCAAGTTAGGGCGTATATACATCTAAAATAAAAAAAACTTGTCTTCACCAGTTAACGTCCGGGATAAAGAAAAACCTCAACCGTTTTTGAAACAGTTCAAACGGGAGAGCATAGGCAACTTGTAGATGATCCACTTTTACATTTCTTTTATGTAAACAAAACATCCACTAGCCGAAGAGTTATGTAATGTTAAATATTTTATCCTTCCCATTCTCAACCCGTATAAATAGGTGATGCATTGGAATTAGGGTAAGTCACCTCCCTTTCCAAAACCAAATTCTCCATGAAGAAAAGGTGACATAAAGCTTTGTATGGACCAGATTAATAGTAATGTACTATATATAGGACCCATAAATAATAGTAATGCAATACTGTCTGAATGGCTTACACTAAACATGGAAATTTCCGCCAATAAGGTATTTAGGAAAACATTGAAATTATTTATGCAACAAAAATCAGTCATATAACCAAAGGGCTTGTGTCCAAATGATACCTTATATTGTATTAGAAGCTCTCTAAACAAATGGTTGTGGGTTCAAGTCTTGCTTAGGGCATGTGAGATAGATTTGTGGTGTAAATAGTGTGAGATACTTAAAATTGCCATTCAAAAAATAAATAAATAAATTAAAATAAAAAATAAATATAAATAAAACAGTTATATAGAATTACTCTTGGTAGAAATAAAGAAAACAATAATTTGGATTGCTTTATTTACCAAGCATGCGAGTGATATCATGTGGATCATCCTAATACACATATATACCACTTGTAAATCTCATCATTTCTTTAACTCATTCAATGCAGAAAACTCATTTTCAGCTTATTCTTAACATTTACTCCCCCACACATCTTCAATTTCATTAGCTTATTCTACGTTAACTTTTTCATCCAAGAACCGTTTTTCAACCTATTACTCTAATTAATGCAATAATAACCTTTATTTATGCCGGTTTCTAGTCTTTTTCAACCTTGCATTGAAGGCATTTTCGGTGATTTCAGGTAAAGTTTTCTCACTGCACCATGCACTATATTGGAAGATTTCAGGTAAAGAGAAAAACAAATTAATAAATATATTCAATAGCTTGGGAAAAGTTGGTCAAAAAAGTACAAGAACTCTCATCACCACACAAGAAAACTGGATGGAATCATAGAGATATCAAACAAAATTCTGAGCTTTCACCCTTCATATTTATAGGAATCATCTTTTCCGGAAAATGACTACCATGAGGAACTTAGAACGATATTCACTTACTTTAAAAATAAAAATAAAAAAAAATAAAAAATAAAAAATAAAAAAAAAAAAAAAAAAAAAAAAAAAAAAAAAAAACCTAAACCCTCTGGTGGTTATGGCGATCTCCCTCCCCCTCCGTGTTCTAATCGTTTCTCTTGCTTCTACTTGAATCTAATATCATATAACATTCATACTATTGTGGATTAATCGTGTGATTATATCCCTTTAGTCGGTTTTTTATTTGATTGCGGTTTCAGTAGATTAGGGTTTCATTTTTAGGGTATCGCTATTTTCTTTATTGCTGCTATTTAGGTCTCGTTTGTTAATGAATTAATCAGTTTAATCATGTGAGTAGGTTAGCTATCATGGTGATATGATTAAACCCTTTTAGGGTTTCGTCTTGTTGCTTTTCTAATCGAGGTGCTGCTGCTGTTCGTTTAAGGTTATTTTTTCTGGTCGTGTAGTTTAGGGTTTCGCTATTCTTCCTTTTGTTTTAAGGTTTCATTTTTCTGATTTCTGTTGATTTATTTGATGCATACTATTGGTAACACTGAACATCAAGGTGAGGAGAACATTTGTTGATCCCAGTTGAACACTTGATCGAATTCCTTTAGCTTGTAAAGGTTAAGTAATATTGAATAAATCCAATACAACTTATGTAGAAACTGTCTTGGAATATATTAAAGTTTATGCGGAATCTAAACTTTAATCTTAAGAACAACTTAACAATGAATATCAAACAAAACACTTCAATATTATTGATAATACGAATACTCAAAAGTATTAGGGTTTACAACCTTGAAGTTTTCTAAAGAATCGTAAAATCGTATCTATCTCTATGACCTAGGACCTCCTTTTATAGAATAAGGAGTTCTAGTCGGCTTATAGTTACTTTCTATACAAGACAAATCTTAAAAGAATATTTTCTATATTTATCTAACCGACTATACAAGTTTATCTCATAAGCAGTACTAACTAAACACTCTAGCAGTCGTATCTCTAACTCTTGCAGCTTTAACTCTTTAGTAGTAGTAAGTTTGTACTATCAGTACTAACTTTTCATCTAGCAGCACTAACTACTTAGAATATTTTTCTACAAGTTCAGCATTAGTTGTAACTCTGAACTGGCAGCAGTAAAATTTACTCTAGTAGTAGTAACCACTTAGTGTATTTTCTTGAATATCTTCAGCAACACTAGCAGTAGTAAAATACATAAGCAGTTGTAACCTTTTTAACCAGCAGTAGTAATCACTTAGAGCATTTCCTATTAGCAGTCTTAACCATGCAAGCAGCAGTAACTCTAGCAGCAGTCTAAAACCCAACAAAATTGCATCGATCTTAAGAAATTTTACGAATAAAATGGATAAGATGGGTGGCATTGTTAATGTTGCTGCAAGTGAGGTGAACAATGCTTCCAATATTGATACGAATGTTGTTTCAACTGGTCCTAATAATAATGGTACTACATCTGGTCTTAAAGCTACATCTTTTGCATCCATGTTCAAAGAGAATACTCTTAAGAAAGTTGTGCATATATTGGAGATGAGAAACACCGAATGTGTGGCTGGTGCTAATGTAACCATTCCAATGGAAATTGTGGACGAGGTCAGTAATTGTTTTGCTAACACTCTTTACGGGTATTTTATTGGCAAACGTCTTGCTTTTCCAATTGTTGAGAATTATGTGAAAAATACGTGGGCTAAGTTTGGTCTTCAAAGGGTTATGCTTAATAATGGGCTCTTTCTTTTTCAATTTGCCACTAAAGAGGGAATGGAGAAGGTATTAGAGGAAGGTCCATGGTTAATACGTTTTGTGCCTATTTTCTTGAACATTTAGACACCTAATTCCAAACTTACGAAATATGAAATAACTTCAGCCCCGGTGTGGGTTAATATTCACAACGTTCCATTAGTTGCTTATTCCGAAGTGGGTCTTGGCTTGCTTACTACACAACTTGACCGTCCCATCATGCTAGATGCTTATACTAGTGCGATGTGTCTTAAATCGTGGGGTAGAAATTCTTATGCTCGTGCCCTTGTTGAAGTTTCATCTGTGACAGCTTTGCTTTATTGTGGTAGCGATTCCATATCCTAATGGTTCTGGTCATTCATTGGAGCTTGATATTGAATATGAGTGGAAGCCTCCAAGGTGTGCCACATGTAAAATATTTGACCACGATGATCATAGCTGTCCTAAGAGTGTGAAACCGGTTGATAAAACGTTGGTTGATGAAGAGGGTTTCATTGAAGTTAATAAGAAGAAAGGTAAAAGTAAGCAACAGGGTACTAATCGATAGATTGATGGGATTCGATTTCAAAAGCCTAAGGTTTCGTATTACTATAGGTCGGTTACTAAAGAGAATAAGGGAGAAGCATCGACTTCTAAGCCTACTGTCCAATCGAATGCAGGTTCTACTTCTTGTAATGAACCTACTACTGGTCCTACAAGTAGTAACGATGCTACTACTGGTCCTACAAGTAATACGGCTCCTTCTCGAGATGTCCAAGGTAAGAATAATAATTGGGTGGATGATATCAACATTTTTTATTTGAAGAACAATTTTGATGTGCTAACGGAGCAAGATTCGGTTTGGGAACCTGTGATTGGCACTACATGTACTCCTGAAGTTATCCCCAGTTCTTCCAAAACTCCTTCTCCATCGCCTATGAAGAGCAATCCTAATCTGGTGGTTGATGGTATAAGGAAGGGCAACCCATTTTCTAAGTTGGGTGAAGTGGTTGATTCTGATAGTGATGATGATGAGGTGTTTGAACCAAATGAGCCTATGGGAAGTTACTTTTCATTAGCAGGTGGAGGTAACGAGCTTGAAGACTATCTTTCTGATGATTATGCGGCTCAGGTTTACGACTTACCACGGCAATTTGATGAGTTTTGCGATCAGTTTGACATCAAGCTCCAAGGCTGTGCTAGGAAGTAATCTTTTATTTTGTTAGTTCATAAGATTGGCATGTCATCTTATGCTGTTAATTGGTTGTTCTAGTTGTTGGTAGCTAGTTATTCGTTTATGGTCTGTCATAAATGATCTAGTGGTAGTTCAAGCAGTTGCTTGCGGTTAATGTGGTATTTCAGCCACATTCCATTGTACTTTAAACAGTTTTTTGGTGTAATATATTTTACCAGGGTGAAAAATCCTTTTTACCCAAAAAAAGAACGATATTCACTTTATAAATTCTGATAACGAAAGAGGATATATGTAATGTGTACCTAGAAAATAACAATTATGGTAAGTAAAGTTACTTGTTTACTCTAGAGGTAAGTTTATGTAATAGCAAAATACTTTTAAAAATGCATAATTATATACGTGAAGTTTTAGAAATACCAATATCGTACACGTACTTTCAAAATTCATTCTGTTATCACAAACTTATTTTTAATACGCCAAAGTCCACATTATATATACATGACACGTCATTATATGCCACTCAGTCACTGTCATGTTCAATTTGTATAGTGTATATTTAGTTACACTCTTTAATTCGTTTCATCATCTACTTATGCTACTTGAAGTGCACTTTTTTATGTACAGAAAGTGTGTTTTTTATAACGTAGTGGAACTTAATTTTACTATAAAGTAATAATTATTGAACAAATGAATAACATGAGAATTTTTTCGGTCATTAAAATTATTCAAGTGAATGATAAACAAAAGATAATCATTAAGCAAGAATATCGATTGTTTTTTCCTTAAATTTCTTGATCGCATCGATTTGTAATTATTACGATTCATATTTGTGTATATAAAGTGTTTGCAACGATATGTACGAAAAATATAATTAAGATATAATAAACATTTCGAGTAATATTCACATCACCAATAAAATCATTAACAATTTAGTGTAATTAATTTAACCAGTGACTAATCATGTCACGTCAACCAGGTATTATATCGAGACAAATTTTGAAAGTAAGTATACGATATTGGTATTTTTTAAAGTTCACA
Source organism: Artemisia tridentata subsp. tridentata (assembly GCA_021014915.2). NCBI lineage: Eukaryota > Viridiplantae > Streptophyta > Magnoliopsida > Asterales > Asteraceae > Artemisia > Artemisia tridentata. Next base: position 224,945,851 of record CP139505.1, on the reverse strand, counting down.
TATGATATTTGTACATTTTGAAAAGTATTTTACTATTATATGGACTTAACCTTTTGCTCTAACAGTAATTAACAAACAAATACATTTTCCAACATTATAATACAAAACCTTTGTTGTGTTTGCCAGCATCATTCAAAATATTACTGATGGAGAGATAAATAGCATAATCATCACTAAAACATAGGATAAAGACGTGTTAAAGGAAAAAACTTAAATGTAATATACATCATACGGGAAAATAATATGTCGATATGATGTAGTTTGAAAATAGCAAATTGAAACAAAAATCCTTTTTATCGTTTATTCTCCAATGTGGAATTTATAAAACCTTATCATGTGGTCCAGTCTTTTCCCAAAGCTTCACTTCAATTTTTGTCATCTTTTCTTCTTCTATTAATATAAAGGGTGACTCGACTCCTTTCAAGGAATGGGAACAAGAAAGTTTGGTAGAGTTGTTAGGAGGATGGATGATAACTATAAAAATGAGATGATGCAAGAGTGGGAACAGGAGTATGAAGGAACTACAATAGAGGATAGTAAATATAAGGCAACAATGGGTAAGAGGGGTTCGAGTAGTGGAGGACAGACACAACCTTTTTGCCAGGTAGAAGAGTGCATTACTGATATGAGTAGATGCAAAACATATCACCGGCGACACAAAGTATGTGAGATTCATGCTAAAGCATCTATTGTAGTTATTGGTGGACGTCAACAGCGTTTCTGTCAGCAATGCAGCAGGTAAAATAAAGTTTTGCACTCCCAGAATAATGAAATGATATCAGAACATGTCAATCTATTAGATATATTTGAACCAATGTATAATATATTTTCAGATTGAAAATTCAAGTCTACCATAGATTCTGATCAGCTATTGTCTAGACAAATTTTGTACTAAATTAACAAATTATTTGTTAATTACATCATAAGCACAATATATGTCCACAACATTTATAGAGCTTTAAGGCTTGAGTAAACACAAAATACATGCTTTACAATTTGATTAGAAAGAATAATCAGCAATTCAGCATGAAAGTTAGAGCAAAGATACCTTCATTTTTTGATATATGAAATATTACTGTGCCCTCTGCAGGTTTCATGACCTAACAGAATTTGATGATGCTAAAAGGAGTTGCCGTAGGCGCTTAGCTGGACATAACGAGCGAAGGCGTAAAAGCTCATATGAATCCTATGGAGAAACTTCTGGATGATAAACTAAAGCAAAACTGGCCTCTATATGAAAAAATAAGACTTAAAATTATATCCAGTAGGCGCTCTCTCTCTTCTGTCAGTGTTTGGACTTTGTTATGAGTGTGTATTGTGTGTTCGTTTTATATATTTCCGCCCATGGCCACAGCTGTCCTTTATGTATAAATAATCGGCATTGCTAATAAAAACACACCTTCTATATACTTAATTCTCATAGTACATGCTTCAGCAACTTTCTATTAAAGAGTTCTTTTAGATAGGACAGGTCTAGTTTTGGCGTGTTCACCACAAATTCGGAATTTAAAATTAAACCTAGAATAACTATACAGCATTTGATTTATGGAAATCAAAACACATTAGAAATAATGGAAAAATAAAAAACAAAATAAATCTTAAAATTAGTGAGTATTAATTATAAATCTTAGCCCAGATGATGCAATAATGATCGGGTGCTCTGGACCTTTCTGATGGTTTATTGTAGGCTATATAACTAATTCAAACATCAAAGGTTATCATATCATATTTGAAGATCGTATTTTTTTTCCCCCACGCCTTTGCCATGCTCACTGAGTTCCATAAATTACTATTTAATCCCATAGGCTGTTTTGCATCACAATCTAGACAGAATCAACGCAGATGCCCATTTGGGAGAACGCCTTTCACCCATTTCTATCACCACATGGGATGACCTAGCAAGGAAATTTCTCGCTCAGTTCTTTCCACCATGAAGCTAGTACTTCTAAACTTCGATCTGATATCTCCAATTTTTAGCAACTACCGGATGAATCTCTTGATGATACTTGAAACTATTTTAAGGATCTTCTAAAAATGTCCCACATCACGGTCTCGAACTCTAGTTTCAGGTCCAAAAATTCTACGAGTGTGTTAACTATATGGCACGTAAATCCATCAACCATGCGGCTGTTGGATAATTAAGTAGAAAAAGCACTCAATAATTTTGGGATGTCATAGAGGACTTAGCCCTCTACGACCACGAGAGTTGGGTAGAACCACATGAGAATGTGAGAAAACGAGTTCACGTTGTGTCCAACACCTCAGATCGTCGTATGGTTGAACTCGAAGAAAGGTGAAATACCTGATGGGAGATCTCGTGAAACTCCCACCCATTCCACTCAAGTCAAAAGTGTCACTCTTAAATGTCATAGATGTAACGGCCCTCATGCAAATGAAGGCTGCAACGAGGATGTTGATTTCAAGGATGCCAACTACGCAAACGAGCATATGGAAAACTCAGGAGGGAAATGGTACAATCTCAAGCCATACCCAAACCCATATGGAGACTCTTACAACCCTAGTTGGAAACAAGAAAATCAACAATTTATGACACCCACTTTTCCTAAAAACTCGGGTTCCTCATCATTCAATACACGTTTCAAAGACCAATCAATTGGTGATTCTAGCCAAAAATCCCCATCTCAATTCGATAGTTTCGTTTTATGCTTTATGTCTATTCAAGAGGTTCTCCATAACAAAATAGAAAAGGATTTCAACCTCCAATAGGTGGAAATGAGTAATAAGCTCGACTCACAACGTCATTCAAGAAATAATGATAAGAGTCACTCCCATGTGACAATAAATGTTACACCCCCGTGCCACTTCATCAAGTTGTCAAGTCAACGTTATTCTAAATGGAAATATCTCGTTTGATCCTGCTCCTCCAAGATTTATGTGTAGGGTATTGGTGGTCACCTGCATAGTCTATAAAACATGCAAAACGGAAAATAAACACATAAGGTCATGCAAACCAAACCCTTGATAGACAGATCTCCTAATCACGAAGATACCTCAACTAACACGTATAAAGGTTGTTTAGGAATTACTTACTTGTTAGCATTAAAATATGCGGTCATTCCAAATGTAACAAGCCTTGTAATAGTATTATCACTACTAGAAAAAGGGCTATCCTTGACTCCAAATGCGAGTCAAGAAGAGGTCTTATGACGCGCAAATGCGAGTCAAGGATGGACCAGTCATAAAGCTTCATGACTCGCATTTGTGCGTCATCCTTCTATGACGCGCACTTATGACCCACGTTTTATGACTCTCCTTTTTGCGTGTCATAACCTAATTTTTTTTTTTAAAAATTAATTTTTTTCAGTTCCTAATTTTCTATTAAATGACAATTAAAAACCTGATAATACAAAATTAAAAACACAAATATCAAAATAACGCATTTCATATATTAAAAACCTGATAATAAAAAATTAAAAACACAAATATTTTCCTTGTTGCTGCTAGAACTAAAAAATCAACCTAACTTTGCCTATGTTAAAAACCCGCTATACACAATCTCTAACTTTGCCTATACAACAAGACTACCCGAGTATAATGTTGCGGCTGCTGCATGACATTTGGTGGCCTCTGTTGAGGCATAATCGGCTGATACCCCATGCGATGCATCGGTTGTTTATGTGGATACTGGTAGCCCTGTGATTGGTCCATACGAGCACCCTGATAAGACTGAGGCAAGTTATTTCCTTGCTGAGGTGGGCCTGATGGTACCGGTGGCACCAAAGCAGCAGGTCTCTCATACTAAGTGACGTTAGTTTCAGGATTCCAATAGTACATCACTCCTGAACTCCCATCAATCAAACCCTTCCATGGTTCGGGTAAGGTCGGATCAGGTGGGGCATAACGAACCCCAAGAGCATCAGCGGCTCCATCAGCAGCCATGGTTGATAAAATTCAAATCTGGTAATGAAAGAAAAATAAATGTTAGTTCTTTTATATCATAACAAAAGCCCAAACCAAACAATGCCTGCACACCAATTCTAACATAACAAAAACGCCCCTGTTGGGTTCCTTTTTCACACCAAATAGACCAACAAACAAACAATTAGCTAGGCCTGTTGGATGGGGCGCTTATCTGTGTGACAGCAACCAAACTAAACGCACCTTTTTGCGCAGAAAAATCAGCAACAAAAGTACCCTTTTTAGTGCAGAAAATCTGCAGTAAACGCACCCTTTCGGGACTGAAATAAGCAGATATAACTGCCCCTGATGGGCTGGGAATATGCAGAACCAACACCACCTATTGGGGTTGCGTTTGCAGCAAACAAACGCCCACTGTTGGGGTTGTGACACGCAAAAATAAACACCCTATTTGGATGGTATTTCCAGCCGATAACCAAATAAACGAAACACCACGCATTGCTATCACCACCAATCTAGTCAAATAAAACAACATTTTAGAAATAGTTAATTACTACTTAAACTACTTAAAACAGTTAACAAAAATAAGCTTGAACCAAACAACCACCCTCGGACCGAGATCAAATAGCGCAATCATAACCAAAATAATATCCAAATCCAAATCCGAAACACAACCAAGTTTATAGTAAATCCAAACCAAGACCTAGACCAAATGAAGAGCAAAACCAACGTCACTCGTGACCAGTATGGTCACGACCCGGATTCAGTCGGGTTTAACTCGACGCGAACTCACAACGTGTCAAACAAACATCACCTTAATTCAAAAGCAGAAAATAATTACCATGGCGCAAAGAACTCCACCATCCAAACATCGTTGCTTTTAACAACCAGTTCATCAAAATTATTTGAGTTAAGTTCAACTGAAGCACTGGGTTCTGACTTTTTCTCAGTTGATTCTTCTGGTTTTACTGTTGACTTTCCACTTAACCTGTCCTTGAGGAGTGCTTTTACCTGCGTATACATTTACAAACACTTCAAAGATTAAATTATGCACCAATTTCATCATACAGAGACAAGGAAGATAGTACCTTTAAAACTAGATGTCAAACTTTAACTTTTAATATGCTTACCTGTTTAAGTGCAAATTCGGCTATTGGTTTTGCGTCCCTAGCTCCTTGGTAGTCAACAGGTGGTTTTCCAGGCACAAACACCTTAATGGTTGGAAATCCTTTAATACCATATTCCTGAAGTAGACACATAGCAAAGAGTTAGACATGCATTGATCGCAATACAAATAGATAATCAAACAAAAGGAATTTGGATAAAATAAGCTCATTTCTGGTAAAAAAGAGTCAACCATAAAACAAAAGTAAGCAATCTAGTTATGGTTACACTAAGTATGTGTCCACATATTGTACCACTATCTACTAGCTGATAGTCTAAACTTGTCATCTAAACTGGTTTACGGCAAAATATAATGTAGAAATGTTGGCCATATGTAAACTGTGAAGTTTTGACGATAATGCAAACCCTCAGTTGAGTAAGGTACGTATTATTTGATACCCCTTGTGTAGCTATAAAGTGCCATTTACATGTTATAAACATTCTTTTTAAGATGGTGAGAAAAGTGAGCAGTTGGTTTTGAAGTATTACCTTTTGTTAGGTTGCAGTATCTATATTCTATAGACACAAACATGTAGCAAAATTTTATAAAATTACACTGTTCTACCCTGTTCTACCACCAGGTGAAAATCAAAATTTAGTACCCAACATCGACCAGTAACATGAATGCTGCCATAATTCAATTGAACAACCTCCTATTATTCTTTATCAGCAGACAATCCTCATTGTCTCCGGCACTCATCAACTCATTGTCAACATATAATTTATATCGCATCTACATTATGCCTAACGTGCAAAAGCATAAAGTTCTTCCATAAGGGGAATACACTTACTATTTATGACACACTACTTGGACGTGTTTAGGAATCAACTAAATATATGTCCAAACCAATCAAGTATCAACAAGATCAATTAAAGTTCTAGGAAAAATGTAGATACAAACCTGAGCAATAGCCTGATGTGCATCATCATCAATAGCTGCAACAGTTGCTACACCTTTCAAGATGGTAGCCGCTCTCTTCCACGTCGGTGTCAAAGATTTACATTAATAAATTATTTTATATTCGAGTTAATAAAAGAAAATATGATAAAATAGGTTTATGTGTATGTCATACCCACAGATCAAGAGGAACGAGAGAGATGAGGAAGAGGTGGATGGTGGTGGTGTCACGGCGGTGGTACAGCGACTGCTACGGCGGCTTCACAAACACAACAAAACAAAACCCTAATCGAACTTCACTCTAAACTCGATCTAAATACACGAACCCTTGGTCTCTTGATCTCCTTGTGATGATGATGATGACGGCGCGGCGAGGTGGTGGCGGCGCATGTTGAATACGGCAGCAGGAGGTGGCCATGGTGGTATTATCAAGAGAGAGGTGAGAGGGATGAGTGAGGGGTGTTGGTGGTTATGGTGTGGTTAGATTGAGTCACCGGAAAAAGGAGTGGCACTGGAGATGTGGGTGGCGGCTGCTGAGATAAGAGGGGGAGGGCTAGGGATTGGTTAAAGAAGATGTGTGTGTGAGGTGAGTGTTATAAATGAACAAGGTAACCTTAATTAGGTTATAAGACGTGCAGGGGAAAAAAACAATAGATTTTTGGTAAAAAAAAACATAGATGACCCCTATTTAGGACGAAGCAAAACGAGCGTCATCTAGCAGGCTAAATTTTAACTGATTATGACCCTATGTTATGACGCTTCTGAAAACGAGTCATCCCCAATAAAAAATTTACTCGTTATGACTCTTATTTTATGACTTTGCTATTTGCGCGTCATCTTGTAGCGTGCGTCATAAAATGCGAGTCAAGGATAGACCTTTTTCTAGTAGTGTATATATATATATATATATATATATATATATATATATATATATATATATATATATATATATATATATATATATATATATATGTATTGTTATGAGTCGAAATCCTACTTTATCATACCATGAACACTAGATCGAATGGCAGCAAGAACAATAAGAAGAAGAGAATAATAGATGGGAATATCAGAAAGATAGAATAAGATAATGAGGGAAGATGTGGTGGCAATGGAGAAACCTGGAAATGTGTATATTAGATTTAGAGAGAAAATACAAAGATACACACACACTCTCTCACAGCACCCTTGCTAAATGAGAGAGAGTTTGGTTTTTTATGTTGGCAGCCATCCAAAGACATTGGATGGGCTTTACATAATGGACCATGATGTGGGCTAATATATGCACTACACATATATACTTAGGCTACTAACAATACTAATGCTACTAGCCCACACTTTAAAATACATATTATACATGATACTAAAGTTCTAGCTAGCAAATGACCATCACTTCCAAAGTAGCATAAATTAAATGCTAACATATATATATATATATATATATATAGGGGCTTTATTTTCAGAATCCTGTTAAGTGTGGGAACTGCGAGAACCCTTCTAGACCAATGAGATTCTTTAAAATATTAAAGATTTTTAATTAATTCATAAGGGCATAATAGTAAATGACACTTTTTTATTTTATTTTTATTTTTTTAATAAAATTCCGGTTTTTTTAAACACTTAATTTTCGGATTATTATTTTTTTTTTTTTTTTTTTTTTTTTTTTTTTTTTTTTTTGCTTTTTTTCCAGCATGCTTTGTTTTTAGATTTAAGATCATTTGAGGACAAAACTTTGTTTACATACCAAGGGATCAATCCCCACCATTCATCTAGTTTGATCTAATGGGGATTAACCTAAGATTTAATATGTAAACCTAAGTCCATGTCTTTTTTTTCTTTTACTTTGTCTTTTTGTCTTTCTTATTTATTATTTATTTTTATTTTTTTTGTCTTTTTTTTTAATTCACGTTTTTTTTTTTTTTTTTTTTTAATTTTTTTTTTCTTTTTCGTACGTTTTCATACATATTCGTCCGTTTTCATACGTTTTCGTCAGTTTTTATTACGTTTTCGTCCGTTTTTATACGTTTTCATACGTTTTCATCTGTTTTCGTCCGTTTTCAGACGTTTTCGTCCGTTCTTATATGTTTTTGTCCGTTTTTATACGTTTCCATTCGTTTTTATACGTTTTCGTCCGTTTTCACACGTTTTCATCTGCTTTTGTCTGTTTTCATACGTTTTCGTCCGTTTTTATACATCTTTGTCCGTTTTCAGACGTTGTCGTCTGTTTTCCTACAAATTCATCCATTTTCATACGTTTTCGTCCATTTTCGTCAGTTTTTATACGTTTTCGTCCGTTTTTATACGTTTTCGTCTGTTTTCTTACGTTTTCGTCCGTTTTCATACGTTTTCGTCCGATTTTATACGTTTTTGTCTCTTTTTATACGTTTCCGTCCATTTTTATACGTTTTCGTCCGTTTTCATCTATTTTTGTCTGTTTTCATATGTTTTCGTCCATTTTCTTACGTTTTTGTCCGTTTTCATACTTTTTCGTCCGTTTTTATACATTTTGTCCGTTTTCAGACGTTTTCGTCCGTTTTCCTACATATTCATCCGTTTTTTACATTTTCGTCCATTTTCATATGTTTTCGTCCGTTTTTAAATGTTTTCAGCCATTTTCAGACGTTTTCATACGTTTCTGAATATCACAAGTGATATTCTGTGATACTCAGGATATCACAAGTGATGATACTCAGAATATCACAAGTGATGATACTAAGAATATCACAATTGATGATACTCAGAATATCACAAGTGATATTCTGAATATCACAAGTGATATTCTGAATATCACAAGTGATTTTCACGTTTTTTAATTCACGTTTCTGAATATTCGTCCGTTTTCCTACATATTCGTCCGTTTTCTTACGTTTTTTAATTCACGTTTTCGTCCGTTTTCCTACATATTCGTCCGTTTTCTTACGTTTTCGTCCATTTTCATTTGTTTTCGTCCGTTTTTAAATGTTTTCAGCCATTTTCAAACGTTTTCATACGTTCCTGAATATCACAAATGATATTCTGTGATACTCAGAATATCACAAGTGATGATACTCGGAATTTCACAATTGATGATACTTAGAATATCACAAGGATGATACTTAGAATATCACAAGTGATGATACTCTGAATATCACAAGTGATGATATCCTGAATATCAAAAGTGATATCCTGAATATCACAAGTGATATCCTGAATATCACAAGTGATATTATGTGATACTCAGAATATCACTTGTGATATTCTGAGTCTGTGATACTCTGAATATCAAAAGTGATATCCTGAATATCACAAGTGATGATACTCAGAATATCACAATTGATGATACTCAGAATATCACAAGCTATGATACTCTGAATATCAAAAGTGATATCCTGAATATCACAAGTGATATCCTGAATATCACAAGTGATTTTCAACTAATGTTTTGTAACATGAAAATCACTTGTGATATTCAGAATATTACAAGTGATATTCTGAATATCACAAGTGATTCTCACGTTTTTTTAATTCACGTTTTCTTTTTCACTTTCTTACGTTTTCGTCCGCTTTCATACGTTTTCGTCCATTTTCGTTCGTTTTCATACGTTTTCATCCGTTTTCATACGTTTCTGAATATCACAATTGATATTCTTAATATCACAAGTGATATTTTGAATATCACAGAAAATCACTTGTGATATTAAGAAATATCATTGTGATATTAGAAATATATGAAAACGGACGAAACATAAGAAAAAAATGATACATATGAAAGCGTAAAAACACGTCTGAAAACGGACGAAACGTATGAAAAATGACGAAAACGGATGAAAACGTATGAAAACGTGTAAAAACTGCTGAAAACGGACGAAAACGTCAGAAAACGGACGAAAACGTATAAAAGATGGACGAAAACGTATAAACGGATGAAAAAGTCTAAAAACAGACGAAAACGTAAAAAAACAGACGAAAACGTATGAAAACGGACAAAAACGTCTGAAAACGTATAAAAACTGCCGAAAACGGACGAAAACGTATGAAAACGGACAAAAATGGATAAAAACGGACTAAAACGTATGAAAACGGACAAAAACATCTGAAAACGGACGAAAACTTACAAAAAACGGACGAAAACGTATGAAAACGGATAAAAACGTCTGAAAACGTATATAAACATATGAAAACGGACGAAAACAGACGAAAATGTAAGAAAACGGTCGAAAACTTAATAAAGTGAAAAAAACATGAATTTAAAATTTCAAAAAAAAAAAAAAACCTTGATTTAAAAAAAAACGTGAATTAAAAAAAAAGAAAAAAAAAAGTGAATAAATAAAAAAGACAAAGAAAAAGGAAAAAAAAATGGACTTAGGTTTCCATATTAAATCTTAGGTTAATCCCCACTATTAGTTCAAATTAGATGGATGGTGTAGATTTGTCCCTCAGTATGCAATAAAAATTTAGTCCTTAAATGAACTTTTCTCTTGTTTTTAAAATTATTAGTGTATATGTGTTTTTACGAATTAATTTTTTTTTTTATTTTAGTTTATGCAATAATTTTTACAATATGCATGTTTTTCAAATAGTAAAGTGCATACGTATTTTTTTGATAATGTAAATTTATAACAAACCAAGAACATATATGTTAAACACAAAAGTCGATATCGATTGAAATACAATTAAAATACAAATTTCTAAAAAGAAAAAATACTTGAATCTAATCGATCTATACATGTATGCACTAATAATATTTAACGCAAACGGACATATGTGCAACTCATTGTTATCAATATTTTTAGAAGTCGAACATATATGCGCGCCTTCAATAATCGTATTTCTTCAAACGCCGCATATTATCATCATGTATCTATGTGTGCATCCACTTCTAGATCTTCATTGCTATCACCATCTTCATTAATCTGGTACAAACATACCAGAAAACAATTAAACCTCAACTAAATAGGAAATGAACTTTTTAATCATATTTTTAAAACATACATGTTTTAAGCATACATGTTTATAGGCAATCATTTTTTTAAACAGACCTGTTTAAAACATACAGGTTTTGAACATACATGTTTAAAAAATCATGTTCTCAAACATATATGGTTTTCATTAGTTAGATCCCACTAATTAAAACATATATGTTTTGAACACGTATGTTTTGAACATATATGTTTTAAGCATACATGTATGTTTTGAACATACATGTTTTAAGAAAGCCTCACATAGTCACATATATGTTTTGAACATGTATGTTTGAACAATTGAACATACATGTTTTAATCATTTTTTAACTTACAAACAATAAAACATACTTGCATTATTCATAGATCTAAACCGGTGTGCTGTGTTTTCTACGCTAAATGATGCATTATACCTGAAAAAAAATATGTAAATGTTTCAGGATAATGGATACATGGATATCATTTTTGAGTGATTGATATTTATCCGTAAGCAAACCAGGTAACTTTTCAGCACTTCCTGCATTCATTATGCATTCTAAATCTGGTACGAAATACCAGTATGGATATCAATTCACAAGGGTTGACACTTGACATAGTACCTTAATAATCAATACAAAAAAAAAAGACTTACAAGACCACGAAACCTCTAATAGAAATCATGAAGCCGAACCCAAGATTAATAACAACAAACAATAAGATGATATTGAGGGGCGATCGAAACTTTTGTTTCATTTTTTGTGGTTTAACATACGATCTGTTGAGGTTAGTGCTCTTAATTAAACGATGATTGTTACGTACTATGTCTACAATGGATTCCAAATCAACAAAAACATAAACGAACCTTGAAAAAAAACGTGACAACTCGATAACCTAATTTGTGAATGAAGGTTAACGGTGGCAGTTTCTTCATTTGATTACCTGCTTTTTTTTAACAAGAACTAGTTGATGATGATGGAGGCGAATGGTAGCAGATAAGAGAGAAGGGGGCTGCTAGGGTTTCATTGTAGGGGAGAGAGGCAGTTATGTGAGAAGGAGGGAGATACGTGTTTAGGTTTGTGTTGTTTTGTAACTGATTCACATTGTTATCCAATTAATAAGGAAGCAATTTAAAAAAAAAAAAAATTAATCCCTAAAATACCCTCAGACCATTTTCAAAAGTTAACCTAGTGTTTCACTTTATTACATTTATTGCACAAGTCATTTTAACCATTGATCTACTAATCCAATGGCTAAAAAGGAGTTCTCGCACTTAAGAGAGTTCTGAAAATAAAGTTACACTATATATATATATATATATATATATATATATATATATATATATATATATATATATATATATATATATATATATATATATACATATCTACATATTATATATAACAGGATGCGTATGACGTCATCAAATGCATGATTGATGAATAAGCGCTTGATTGATGAGTAATCATGCTCTTATTCCACCTAAGCAGTCCACCTAAGCAAGATTTGACCAAATAAATTCGAAAGTTGACTTTTAATTCCGAAATTTTAAAAAACACACTAAAGATTCGAACTTGGGTTGTTTATATAGATTAAGTATATGTCAATGTTACCATTAGACCAAATTATTTTTTGTGATATAACTTCCAAAACAAAGTAAATATATGGCTAAATATTTAGCAAACCAAATCCAATATTATGAATATCCGGTCCATTATTATACGGAATATTTTGTTTCCCAAAACCCTAATACCACTCATTCATCTCATTATCAAACACACAATGTTCTTTTTTTTCTCTGATGTGCAGGTTATGCGGAAGCAATGAAGTTATCAAAGATAAATCTTTGGTTATATCTTGAGTTCCACACAGGTTATCATCTCCCTCTCTATTTATCATATAATCATATTTATTGTATATTTTCAAGTTTAGTAAACAAACACAAAATGCTTAATTAGAAGCTTTCATTAGTATAAATACTCGATATGATCTGTGTTAAATTAAAAAGCATTTAGTTATTGTAATCAAACGATGTATGCTTTCGTAACATATTAAAATGCATAACGATTCAAATGAATTGAATATTTTAGCAGAAAAACATGAATCTATACATGTATATGTGTTTGTAACTAAATTAATTATATATATATAGTGCAGGATGAACAAGTTGATTTTTTACATATTTCGGTTTCTAGATCATTGTTTCGCTCGATAATGATGGTATCATATCCATCAATTGAATCGTATTATAATAAATACAAGCAGTACAAACGAATATATACCACCAGTACTAACCTTCAATGGCAGTACTAATTCGAGATCGTAGCAGTACGAATGTAAAAGACAAACTGGCAACATCCCAGCAGTACAAAGTGTTCGTTTGTATTTTTTTAAGCATTAGCTCTAATATCATTCATGTGAGGTTCCTACAATTGTGGCAAGCATGGCTAATTTATTAAGTTATTTGCATAAATATTATCATCTCCGGTTATCTAATTCGTTGTTATTCAGGCATGTCTCCTTCCTACGCCTAAAAGGAAATCCTATGATAATTATGCCAGATGTGTTACTCAAATTCTACAAGACCTTGATAAAGTGCAGGTATTTGTGGTTATATTTACACATCAATGCTCTCATTCCTGTTTTGTATATACTGATGCTTCGTTTCTATTGTGAAGTTGTAGCTTAGGATTCCTCTGGCGAAGTCTGACGATGGTGATGCCACGATTAGTTCTTCTGATGGCTCGGTGAGTGATCTCTTATTCTTAGTCGACCAATTTTTTTAATATACTCATTTATCAGTTGTGGTTTACAGGTAGTAGAGGTTAACGATTCTTGGGAACTGTGTAATTCTTTTGGTGTTTTATGTGAACATCACATTCAGCTCTCAGTTGCTCTCTATGTTCAGTGAGTATTCAAATTTTTGATCTACGATACACTATTCAATACATGTATACTAATAGTCATGCTTCCATTGTCCTTATTTGTCGATTACTTGAAGTAGGCGGCCGGTTACCATCAGACGGGTCAAAAGAACCTGTTGTAATGATGGTTTTAGTTACACTGGACTTCAAGCTTTATATCCGGTACATAAGATTCTGCTATATGAGCAGCTGAATTGCTGTAGCTATATGACTGTACCTTTCGTGGAAAACTCAAAAATTAATGGTTGATTATGAATGTTATTAGAAACATGTTTTTTACTTCAGTAAGTAAAAAAGCTAATAAGCATAAGATGAGAAATGCAGATAGTTTCAAATGGTTAGAAACACAAGTTGTTATTTGATGGCGGTGTTTTTGTGAAGTTGTAATAACGAATGATACGGGTTATAATAGAACGCTGGATTTGGACAGTGGATTAACTTGAGCTTTTTCATTCTTTAATGTCTCACAGTTCTTGAATCATTGATTCGTAAACATCTAAGTGTAATCCATTTGGCATAGCACAATACCAACATGTAACTGATGCAGGGTATGCAACGACTCTAATTTATGTGTGAATTTTCTGCCAGGTCAGTCTCATAAGCTTGAATTTCAAGGATGGAGCATCTTGGTCATGAGTCCACTAACGAGGTTAGTATTATTAATTATTAGTACACATCAACTCTTATGTATTGTCATAATCTTTTTGCTGAGTCTTTTTAGTAATTGATACTTGCTGAAGACATCAAGAAAACTATAGTGTGTTATAATTTCGTTAAACTCTAAAGATTTTATAATCTTGAAGGAAAGTCGTTTATTATAACTACCTGTTTTGTCATTGTAATATTAGGTAAAGATCCCAGTAGATGAGGAAGGCGAACCTCTGTATGAAGATCTTATCTGCCACAAGTGCTCCTCAATTTGTTCCTTTCTGCACCTTTACCCTCCAACCATATGGGCATCAGATAAGGAACACGCTGCAACTCCTTCCATAGAAAAAGATGTGGCTGCAACTCCTTCCAAAGAAAAAAATGTGGCTGCAACTCCTTCCAAAGAAAAAGATGTGGTGTCCGCACCTTCTGCTACTGGATCATCTTCAAAGCTTGAAGATGGTACTTCAGAGATTCGTGATGCAGACAGCAATGAAAAAAGTATGGATGAAGGTTGAGGAGAAATATATGTGGGCAATAGTTTGTGGTGTCAGACGGAAGGTAAACTTCATCTCACTCTGCAATTTAGAGTCACATTTCTTATACAGAATTTTTAATTTGTGAAACAAGAACAAAAGCTTATCCAAAATGATGTCTTTACTCTTAAGACTTGGGGGTGTTTGGCTTTGTGATTTGAAAGTGTTGCATTTTCAAGTTGCAGATGATCAGTTTTATGGTCAAATGTAATCACTTTTGTAGTTTTGTTAATCAAAATAGACTGTGTTATGAATATTTAGGGGTCATTTTATAAAATAGACTGTTATGAATATTTAGGGGTCATTTTCAAGTTGCAGATGATCAGTTTTATGGTCAAATGTAATCACTTTTGGCAATGGAGGCTTCATACCCACCCAACCCTGGTCCATCACCCCCATCACCGGTCACACCTGAAGTGGTCTGTGACAGTACAACACATGCCCTGAAGCCACCACTTGCTGTTGTATCTATGAGTACTATGGCTACTGTTTTGCTTGTGGATGCTGCCCATTGGAAGGAGCATCTTGCTGTGATGACCACTACAGTTTCTGCCCACATGATTACCCTGTATGCAATGTGCCCCGTGGTACCTGCTCAAAGGTGAGTTAATTTTACTTTTTCAAGTCTAAAAGTTATGAAGTTTGTCGCTTTATATGTGACTAATGTTGGCTTTAATTAACTGTAACAGAGCAAGAACAGCCCATTCGAAGTTAATGCAATCAAGAGGATTCTTGCGACACCAACCCACTTGAAGAGGAGCAGTGCTTGAAAGTTGAGAGGCGAATATAATGGGTAACAATGGGTTTTGATTGAAACGAATCATTTTTGCATGGGTCGGTCTGGTCCAGTATTAAAATTTACCTGAATGCTACACACAATTATTTATATATTACGCAAGATTAAACATGGTAAATATTGTTCAAGAACAAGATGCACATATTAACGATAATCAACACCAGAATGATCGAGTAATTGTGTTATCTGAGCAGCCCGAGAAACATCTTCGTTTTGTGTCGATAGATGATGAAATATGCAAATCAAAATTTTAATGAGTAGAAGTAATATGCAAGTCCTGTTATATATGATTAGCCAAACGTAGTTCTCACTTACCTGCACTATTAGTTTTGGAGAATCGAGTATCAGTTATACATCATGGGATTAGCTAATTTACATGAAGTCTAATTATAATTTTATGGCATTATTTCATTTAGTGGCACATCTTATATCTTTATACTCTTAATATGTTCAAATTGTACAACTTACCACAACCACGGATTGAGAAAAGAGGCAATGGTGATTGTGAAAAGTAATGGCACAATGCTTTAAAGTTTCATAAAGGTAATTTTTTACTTTAAATAATTGCAATGAGTGATGCATATGTGGACAACTCATACTATATGGTTTATTCTCAGGAACAATTGGCTGTGCAAGTTCAAGAAAAATGGATCCACAATGCTATAACATCGATGAAAAGTGTCATCGAAGGGCATTGAGTCTAGAAAGAGATGTAATTTGTCTCTCTTTTTTACTTTAAATAATTGCAATGAGTGATGTATATGTGGACAAATCATACTATACGGTTTATTTATCAGGAACAATTGGCTGTGCAAGTTCAAGAAAAATGGATCCACAATGCTATAATATCAATGAAAGTTGTTGCTCTATTACGGCATTGCACACAACACTGCCCAAGTGAAAACCCAGGAAGCTTTTCCTTGAATTTTGGAACCAGTCCTCAGCAAGGGACCGTCGGTCAGATGAGTCACTAACTTTGGTAAAGAATCTTTCTTTGTTTTATTTTTTATTTCGGCTATAATAGAAGATTGATCCACCATTTTGAGCTTGCAGCAACCATGTTCTGATTGGTGTAAATAAAAGAGTAATTCATTGTGTTATATTATTAATCCGTTGGATGAGGTTTAAACCTTATCAGGATCAATGTTTACATTCAAAATATGCCATATGGCAGTAACGCCATCTGGCAGTAATGTTACTGAACTCCCTACTCGAGGTTTATACCCCCTCATGTGTTTGCTTTTTCTGATGTTAATTGTTGTCTTATTGCTGTTTGTGCATTAACATTTCAGGCCGCCACACAAAATATGGCATCAGGCAATAACGCCATCAAGTGTGCCCCGGCAGACCAGGCGAACTTCAGGTTTCCCTTCTAACTGTCGTATATGCACATGAATTATGCTGTGACGTCAATGAATGTTTCATAAAAAAAAAGTTTCCGATTTGAGAGTACTTTCAATTAATGTTTCGTAATTCGCTTTTGAAGGTATTACAAATGCCTGCTGCCATATGTACCTTCCGAACGTACGATACGGTGTGAAGCTTGCAAAGAGGACAAAGGAAGTTAGGAAGGAGCTGCAATCGTTCATGTGGGAGTACGTCGGGATCATGAGGTCTACCACAAGGTTATTTATAGCAGAACTTCTCACATTATAGTCACCTCAAGTTATTATTAATTCGTTGGATGAGGTTTAAACCTTATCAGGATCAATGTTTACATTCAAAATATGTTTACATCCAAATTATAATTTTTAGGTGGATTATGTGGCGTGCTTATCTTTGTATTTATATGCAGATAATCAGTTTCGTGTTTGGAGCAAACTGCATAATTTATATATTTTACTTTCAAATATACACATAAACATAAGTAGATCACTACCTCCTTATTTTTAAGTAGATAAGTACTTCAATATAAGCAATCCCAAACACAGCTGAAATGAGCATGCATGTGTCTTATTCAATCTGTTTAATAAAAGGATGCTTGATTCAATCTGTTTCATTTTGAGCATGCTTCTATCATTTTATTTCAGGAGGCTGCTAATCGCCTAAGCGCCTGGAGGGCAAGGGTATCTTTCTTCGGCACTCATTTCATTTCAGCCATGGAACCACAATGAAACCCAAACGAGCATTGAAAATAGAGGTAGGAAATCTGAAATTTCTGAAAACATGTAGTAAGATGGAATGGCCATGGCTCACCAAGCTCAAGCTGTAATTTCAAACATGGAGTAAGAAATCTAATTTTTTTGAAAACCTGTAGTGTATTGAACATAACTCTGCCGTACCGGGCATGGTTCAATGGCAAACCGGTTAGTCCACTTTTGTTTCAAAACTTATTGTTTGTGGCCGATGGTGTAAATGTGTAATGAGTCAAGAAGTTTTCAATGTAGTGGGTGCTCGAACCAGTTTTGACATTGAAATACCAATTACAAGGTTTGTATTTCTCCCTTCTCTTGATTTGACAACTTAATGATTAGGTCAAGTTAAAGTCACAAGTCAGACGGTTCATCCCACTCAAAAAACACGGGTCAGACGGGTCACTTTACGATGGGTAACTACAGTTAAAAGGCACGGGTCAGACGAGTTTTTTGTATCAAGTGTGCCAAGTTGTATATGCTAATCAAACACATTGATGGTCAAGTTAAAGACACGGGTCAGACGGGTCATAAGCTAAATAAATAAAACCATCCAAATTATACAAAGAATGTATTTTCATAAATAAATCAAATATCGAATACTAATATGAAAACGTCCTTAAAAAATTATTTTTTAATAAATAAAACCATCCAAATTATAATTATAAGTCATGCCCGCCCAGTGGGCGGGCTTTGAAGTCTAGTGTATATATATATATATATATATATATATATATATAGGGGTGAGATCAAATAAAAAGAATATTTTTGGTAAAAAGAATAAAAATGATTTTTGACCATTGATTAAAAATCAATGGATGAGTTTAACTATAATCCTAACTAACTATTAAGGGTATAAAAGTAATTTCACAATCTAATTATAATCCTAACAACCTATATAATAAAACCCAACTTCACACTATACTCTAATCCTTTCTGCTTTTCACAACAATTAATGTCTAAAGTACAAATTCTGTATTTAGTATTATTGTTGAGGAAACATCATCATAGATAATACCAACGAAACATATAAATTAAATAGCTACAGTTCCTATCCAAGTGATGATGACCAACATACAGGAAATCATCAACACGGTACTCAGTTGCCATGTATGTGAATCCTGTCTTGGATTCATTTAGCTCGAAAGCCTCATTTCTATTTTCATCTTCCATGATTTTACAACCACACCCCTAACAATGATTTAGGAGTGTTTGTGTTTCGTTTTTTGGTTAAAGCTTTACAAAGGTTGCGCTTTTCTATATAAAAACGTTAGCTTTTCTTCCAAAAGCTTTGATTTTTACGTTTTCTAGGTTAAAGTTGTTGTCTTCTTATAGTTCTACTACTTATTAGTGAGTTTTGGCAATAAAATCGCATCAAAAACATCAAAAAAACTTGTTTCGTATCAATTTAGAAAGTTTTGGCTACTTATTGAATTTCTTCAAATTTGGTTATAAACGTTAAAGGTCTCAACTTTATTGTTATTTAAGTGTTTTTGAAGGTTTTTGGTCGATAGAAACTGTTTTAAAGTTTGTTTTTAGTTGTAATATTGAACCATAAAAAATCAGTTCGTCCATCGGAATTGCATTTTTAAGGGTTTATCGAAATTGCATTTTTAAGGGTTCATCAGATTTCGATTCATCGGAATTGGATTCATCAAAATTGGGTTCATAGGAATTGTAGTTTTAAGGGTTCATACAAATTGCAGTTTTAAGGGTTCATAGGAATTGCAGTTTTAAGGGTTCATAGGGATTGCAGCTTAAGGGTTCATAGGAATTGCAGCTTAAGGGTTCATCACAATTGGTTATCGAAATTCATCAAGGACACGTTTACTTCACGATCCAACGATTACTCAGTATTCCCTTGCTTGTATAAGTTTGTGGAATACTTCGACTAAGGAAAAATCTTTTAATTTGTACAAATTAGATAGATACTATCGAAATTGCAACTTTTATAGAAATTGCAACTTTCATCTGAATTGCATAAATCATCGAAATTGAACCAAAGTGAACAGTGTCATCGCAATTGGACCAAAGTGAACAGTGTCATCGAAATTGAACCAAAGTGAACAGTGTCATCGAAATTGAACCAAAGTGAACAATGTCATCGCAATTGGACCAAAGTGAAAAGTGTCATCGAAATTGAACCAAAGTGAACAGTGTCATCGCAATTGGACCAAACTGAACAGTGTCATCACAATTGAACCTTCCGAGTTTTAAGACCAAAATTTCACTACAACAACTGAATTTAACTCTCACCAAACACAACTCCTTTATCGTTGAAACGATCCAAGATCAATTTTATCACACATAACTTCATCAATGGCAACTCAGCAAGACAGTATGACAACTGCTTTGACAAATGCTTTTGCTTCATTCTTCAGGGCATTAAACATCAAACCACATAACAACAACCAATGGATTTCATCGTACACTGACAATATGCAGTTTGCTCAACCAAGTATATATATGGGTCAAGAAGGACAAATGGTTGAAGTTATTGAGAATCAGCAAGGAAATGCTACGGGTATAGATGCAAAATGCAGGGCAGTATGCTGGAAATCAAATGGATCAGATTGTGAATCATAATGTTGTTAATCAAAATGGGAATGATTGTTTTATGACTACGATTCAGAAACCTACATCTGACATTTACAGTAGCGATATTGGTAGAGAGTACAATGTCAATACAATGACGAAGGTACAAAAGCTCCAGTACATGTTGATGCTAGCCAATAAAGAAGAGTTGGGTATACTGTAGACCGCTGAGGAATACGACTTCATGGTTATAGCAAGTGCAGCAGAGAATGCAGCAGATCTCAATGGAAACTACATATTTATGGCGAATCAGCATGCACCAACATCAAGTAGTGATTCTGAAACACCTCCTACTTATGACACAGAACCACTCCATGAGGTACAAAATTATAGTAATGATGCTAATCCGTTTGCTCATGAGAAGCCACATTCTGTACCTCCCAAACTTAATTATGACACATATGTGGGGGAGCAAGTTTATAACAATGTTAACTGTGAATCTCCATATATGAATCCCAATGGAGTTCAAGATGGACAGAATGGTGCTAATGATGAGAAAACTCATGCTTTTTTTGAATCATTACTGAATAATTGTAGCATTGAAATTGAGAAAGTGAAAATGGTCAATTGCGAAGTTAAGGCCGCGAATGAGAAAATGACCGCTGAGCTTGAGAGGTATAAGGAAAACGAAAAAGATTTTGAGTTTCATAAAAAATGACAGTCAGAATTAAAAACTGGTTATCAAAATTCCGTTTCAAGGGAAAAACAATTGCAAATCAAGTTTGACACACTTGATGTTAATTTACACATGAAAATAAAATCCTTAAATGCGGAAATTTCTGATTTGAAAAACCAACTTTCTAAACAAAAATCAACTTGTTCTGATCTTCAAAAAGAAAAGAAACAGTTGAAAGCAGATTTTTCAAAACGAGAAAACGATCTTCTTGATGAAATCATTGAGAAACAAGAAATAATAAAAAAGTTGGAAGATTTGCTTGTGAAAACGGGTCATTCAAGTCAAACCATTTGTATGCTTATTAAAGATCCAAACCCGTTTTTACATACAATGAAGAAAATGGCTATCGGTTGTGAAAATCCTTATACTCTCAAGAAAGCTCAGAAAGAACAAAATGTTTTGTACAATGGAAATGTAATATATGCTAAACATGATCCTCCCGCTGTTCGGGATACTGAGGAAACGATTGAGCTTGTTGAAGAGAGTCGAATTAAAATGAAAAAAAAAGAACCCAGAGATAAAACCAATTGATTACGATAAACTTAACAAACTTTCTGGAGTTAATTTTGCCCCCACAAAAACAAACAACAATTTTTTCTAAAAAACCAGTTGTCCCAAAACTATTTTCAAAACAAAAAGTTGTCTCTAATACTATTTCAAACATGGAACAAATATCTTCGAACAATCCTTTAACACAAGTGCTGCTAGAGGATTTCTAGATGATGTTAAAAGGAGAATTGAAACACTACTTCAAGGGATTGTTAAGTCTAAAACTACTATCAGTATTAACAACTGGATTCCAGCTTTCATGCAGAAATAAAAAAGGTATTTGAAACCGAAATTACTATTCCATTGAATAACATTAATGCGAGGGTAATTCATTTTGAACAAGCATTTTTGAAAGAAATAGGTGACTTTGTCAAGGACCACAAATCCCTGGTAAAGGAAGCTAATGAATGTTTTGAACAAATCAAAATTTTGGAAAATATAAATGATTCTCTCTTCGAAGTCTTTATGTCTACCGATATTATGTCCATCATTTTACAAACATATTCTGTTGAAGAAGATGAAAGTCTGCGAGCTGAGACATCCGTACTTGTTTCAAAATATGAAAATGCTCTTGCCAAACTTGAAAAAGGAAATGTGTCCTATTTCAAACAACTTGATCGAAAATCTGAGGAATGCAAGTATAACAAATTGTCGTCTGAGCGTGCTTACAAGGACATGCAAGAGCAAAATGATCATTTGAAAGCTCAGCTGGATAGTCTAAAAGGTAAGGGTGTGGATACTATGTTTGCAAAAACATTGACTGAGGAGAAACCAAATACTTCAAAAACGGTTGAAGAACCACAAATGTCAATTTCCCGGTTTGCTCCAAAAGTGAATGAGAAAAAGGATTTGACAAAACCAGTCACTCCACAACCCTTGCCCAAGCAAAAAGCAATTGAAAAGATTGTTGAAAATGTAAAAGTAGTTGAAAGAAACACAAATGTGCTTACACCTGGCCTTTCTAGGAATAGTACACCAAATGTGACCAAAAAAACTGTTAACGAATTTGTTGGTTCTAACGACATGGTCCACAATCACTATCTAGAAGAAGCTAGTAAAAAGGCACATATTTGAAAAAGGTGCAAAACCTAGGGTGATGAATTCTACAAGATTCCAAGGCTCTACTAGTAGTATTAAACCATTACATAGGAACGCTCAACAAAAAACTAGGGATTGGCTTGCATCTAAGAGTAGTTGCCCAAAAAAAAATTACTATGCACGTAGAATGCAACACTAAGAATTCAAATTTCTCTTCGAACAACAAACAAATTCTTAAATGACTGTAGTGACAAAGTTAAGGTTGCTGTTTTAAACAAGAATGTTGAATTTGTCTGTCCTACATGTCAAAAATGTGTTTTTTCAGCTAATCACGATGCATGTGTTGCACAATTTCTCAAGAAAGGAAATTCAAGTGCTAAGGCACAATCCACTAAGACACCAAATAGAAACAAACCTGTTGATAAGAAGCAAAAGGATAAAAAACCTAATAGGTGGATATCTACAGGATGTAGTTTTTCAAATACTGAGACTTCCGCTGCATCTGATAAGAAAACTACGTCTATATCTTACCTTAGGTGGATTCCCATGAGAAAAGTTTTTAAAACAGTTGGTCTTAGATGGATTTCCACAGGGAAGATTTTTTATACTTGCACCAAGACAAATAATAGTGATAATCACCAACAGGAAGTAGAAACCATTACAACCGTTGATAGTCAACACCCTCAAAGTGATGTTTCATGTACTTCTAATACTGTTATTTGTGAAAACTCTTCGTCTTTGGTTGCAGGTGATTCAACTATCTCAGAACCCAGTTCATCAGAGGGTTCTAATTCTATAAATTCTTCAAAATCATTCTTTCAATCTTCTATTTTTGATTTTCCATTTCTTTTATAAAAAAAAAATAATAAAAAAATTAAAAAAAAATACAAAATTTGAAAAGCCAACAAAATCAAAATACAAAAACAATATAAAAGCAAAAACTCCAAAAATATTATTCTCATGACATGTCTCTCATATAATCGATACTCTGTACGTATCTAGAAATGTCTTTCAACAATGATACGGATATGTACAGATGCTTGAGCGAGAGTTCTCTAAAATGTTTTCTAACACATGTTGTTTCCCAAATCTCCTCAAAAGATGGCTTTCGTATACTTCAGTATGAAACCCGTACTTAAATGATGACTTCTGATTATTTCAGATCAGAACTCGTAGTTTTAAAGTCGAAATCATTTTCAAAAAGTTCGAGTCTAAACAAACGAAAAGATTTCACACAAAAACTCGTTTTTACAAAAAGACTTGTGTACATTTGAGTACATAACTCGCATTTTAAAAAGATAACTCCCTCCAAACCCTTAATTGATCTTAAAATTCCTGTATGAAATATGCTTTTCATTAAGGGGGAGTATAAAAATGAAAAATGTTCCAATTTCATGCAAAAAAAATTCTCTCCAAAAACTTTTCTATTAATCAGTTCCTATAAAAAATATCACAATTATGCTATTTTTGAGAGGGAGAAGACGTGATTAAAATGTGATCAAAATGTTTAAAGATTGTGGTTGAATCTCAAATGAGCTCAACTCAGATATAACCAACGAATTCACGAAGCTTAATTGTCAGTAGTCGAAAAGACTTGTCATGGACAGGTAATAACTTCAAGCTGGTCTAACCAGTGATGTAAGCATGTCTCGAATAGGACTTGTCTAAGTAGAGTGTACCGTCTCGAGAGACTTTCTTTGAACCTGACCAGAACGGGTAATAATTTCAAGCTAGTCTTACTAGTGACGTAAAGGTGTCTCGAATCGGTCATGTTCACTGAAAATCGATCAATTCAAAAGTGCGAACTCTACCCAACATGTGTAAATCTATCTTAAAACTTATGAGCACATGTGAAGGGGGAGTATTTCAGAAAATGCAAAACTCTCAAAGCATTAACAAAATATGTTTTATAATCATAAAACACTTTGAGAGATTTTCACAAAAGGTTTTATGGCATGTGATCAATGAACCTAGGATAATCATGGAGTAATAAGGTGATTATGGTTACGGTTTATGTCCTATGATCCACCAGAACCGGAGGGATCTACCCAAGGACAATTCCAATAGATTAAAATTAGAAGTCCTTAGGTTTGATTGAAAAAAGAGTAAAGTGATGAAAGGAGAAAGAAGGGGTTGAAGAATTAAAAAGAAAAGTTTATGAAAGGGTGAAAAGAAATAGCCCTCCATGAAAACTTAGGGCAGAAACCGGGTCAATACATCTGCTATCGGTTATCACAAAGATGATACCGGTATTAAAGACAAGACTTTATGGACCTAGTGACGCACTGCACAACCCCTCCTAGCCACTCACGTATCTCTTAAAAGATATTTGTTTCATTTCTCAAGGAGAACCTTGCATAATCTATCGACCTCTTACTCCGAGATGTGTTGATATTGAAAAGGTGTCCTTCTGCTCCATGCCTCCGTCGACTAAAACCAAAACCAACGTAATCGAGTCTAGAGCCATGTGATTCATCAAAAGATCTCTTAGGATACACTTCCAACATCATACACTTGTGTTCGCCAAAAAGGACACAAGTTGTATAAGAGTCTTTTATGAGATCTACGGATCTTGCCTTATCTATCATGATGGTTACTTGTTTTAAACGGTCTACAATCGTGGAGTGATACTTCGGTATACTTCAGTATAACAACCTGCAATTTTTCAAACCATTATTTTAATAATACAACTACTTATTTTTGACAAATAACACAAATTAAATATTTACTGACATTTACTGATGGGTTAAACACAAAAACGAGAGGTTATCTTGTTTTTCCTAAAAAATGACACCACACGCATACCGACACCATGCTAGTAACAGTTAAACCTCATGAATCATTTTCGGAGTCAATAAATTTTATTTTATGCCAGTTTTATAAAAACGTCTCAGAAATTATAATTTTCGCGTTATATTAAACCAAAGGACCACATTTACTCCAGTGCTCAATGGGACACAGGGTACACACGGTACACACTTTAATAATAAAACAAATCATAAAAACGTATAACACAAATATAAAAAAAATGTTTTCTTTAGTTTTCTTCTCTCTCTCTCTTCTCCTACCTTATCTTCTTCCCTTTTTCTCGATATCCCCTCCTCCATCGCACTGCGGAGAGAAAAACTCCATTTAAGTTGTGGTTATAAAATTTATAGAAATAAGATGTTGAATAAGATGAGATACTACTTATTTGAAATGTGTTGGTTCTAGTCTTAAGAGGAAAACATTGCATAAGTATAAATCAGTTAATGGGGATGTTGGGATATAGCTTAATTTAATACCTGTCTCGACGCCCCACACCGAGAGGTCTCAGGTTCGAACCTCGGTGTGTCCAAGTTGGGTTTCAAATATTGTTTACTTTCATTTTGATAACAAAAATGAGTTTAGTTTTTCGTCCCTTCTTTCCTTTGCTATACACTTGGGCTGCCAAGAATACTGAACTAAGGGTGTATTAGGGACTATACAATGCTGGGCTTATGTTGGTCACACTTCTGTGGGCCGAAGCCCAACATAAATTTTGGACAATAAAAGTAAAGAGTTATGGACTTATATCCCTAATTATGTTTTTAAATGTCACAATTACTTAAAGATGCTGCGTTTAATAAATATACAACCAAACCGATTGAACATTTTTATATATAGCAGTGTAAACTAATATCCTTTGCGTGTGTGTTTACCAACATATCTCGTACGCGACCTATTCCGTGACACGTTCTCGACTTGCCCGACTTATAGGTCGCGACGCATCTCAAACATGACATTTCATACTTTCAAAACTATAAAACTTAAGCCTCGGACCAACTAATGAATACAAATTAAGACCATGTTTGAATAATAAGATGAGTTTCTACTTTACTTAAAAAATATAAACAAATTTTTAAAACGTAATGTTTTTAAACCACCAAACCAAACTAATGGAAATATAAAGTCTAGCTTAACTCTTTTAAATATTTTTATGAACGTGATACATATGTATATATACCCACTTAGTATCACATATTCTTTTAACAGTAATATTCACCGAATCCGTCAATGCATGATTTCTATTTGTAATTATTTTCCATACCTCGTCTTTCGGTTATTGTCAAACCAAAGATTTATTCGTCCTTGATACCTTAATTATGGTATACTTATATACTTATACATTCCCAAGAGCCAATACTTACCAAGCTATTTTGAACTTTAATGCTGCCACATAAGCAACAAGAACACAAACATTTTAAAACTTTTAAACCTATCTAAACTCCGTCGAGTCTTAAAAACTGGAACTGTGAACTAAACAAACCTTACTAACCTAGGTCGCGTGTTGGTGCTGAACTTTGTCTGAACTATCGTATTATTTGATTGCAATTTGCCGAGGTAAGTATTCACAGCCCCCTTTTTACCACTCTACCTCTTTGGGGTGGAATGCATGACTTGACATTTTATTTGAACTTATGAGATATATTTTTACCTGAACTATTTGAAATTGACTTTGAACCTTAAGATATTATTTTGAACTTATGACTTGTTTTGAACTATTGACGTGCCGTACGCACTTAAATTTTAGTCTCCCTTGTCTATGGAGCAGGCTTGATTAAATTAGTATATAATAGTTGTTATGATGTACTGTTCGTACATTCTCAATGTTAGTCCCTGATTAGTTTGCCGTTCGCACTCCAATTTAGACGTATCGTTCGTACGGCTCCCTTGTGCGGAGCAGTAGGTAGTATGGATAGCGCTATTAGAGGTCGGCCAACCTCTCATTCCCCTGTCTAAGGAGTGCATATTATTTATTTTAGGGGCTTTGCCGTATACTTTATTATATACATGGCGTTTTTAATGGGAACCTGATGAACATGTGCGTTTGACTATTAAATGTACAATATTGTATGAAATGGTTGTGAAACCATAGGTTACAAGTCTTGTATGGGCAGGACTTGTAACTGAATGGTTTGACACTACCTCTACCATTTGGACCATTTTCAAAAACCTTTGACCTCTTTTGAATAAAACCTGTATACTCACCAACTATTTTCATAGTTAACCCGTTTTCTCATGCATTTCAGGTGATCGCCAGTAAGTGTATTTTATGAAGACATTAGCATTAAGGAGTCTTCACCTATCATGTCTAGTTGGATGAAATAAAATGTTATCTTTTGGAAACAAACTTATATGTTTCAAATGTCGTTGTTGGCTAAAACAATGTTGTATTAATGTACTGTTTCCTTAAATTTTAATTATGGTATTGTACTATATCTCTTTTGCGATGTATATTGATTTCGTAGCACCCAAGGACCCGAATGCTTCGCAATACCACATTTTGTAGGTGTTACAGATTGGTATCAGAGCCAGGTTATAGAGAATCCCGGTTTTCTAAAATAAAAACCGCAACTATAACAAAAATAAAGTTTTCTTAAACACCGAACATCATACGAGTTGACTAGTCCAAGCATTGCATCATTACTCCTCAACTATGCATAGCCTGATCATCTATGCCTAATTTGGGAAGAATCATGCAATGATCGGAGTAGAAGTCTCGGATCATGTTTTGGTCGGGTCTTAAGAGTCTGATCACCTGGAATTGCATTAGTCGTTTGTGTATGCATATCATGTTCGAACAACCCCGTTTATGTTATTGTACTTTATTATATATATATATATATATATATATATATATATATATATATATATATATATATATATATGCCTTCTCCGCTTCTAAATTATGACCTGATAGACTAAGTATGTCCTTGTTCCCTTCGTGTCACAATCACTACGTCTCCAAAACTGTCGTTGCCCCGCAACACCATCCGCCATCGTTCACGTATAACTTACACAATCAAATGTTTTTGGCCTATTGTAGAATCATGACTACAAGGAACACTCGTTCAGGAAGCATCAACAATGAAACCCCAAGAGACAGTGCTGCTGGATTGGCGGATCTTCCAACTCAGATCGTTGCACACATTGATGCAGGATGAACCAATGAAGGAGCTGGTACCTCGACCAACGGCCATGGATGCAGCTATAAGATATTTATGGCATGCAAGCCAAAGGAATTTTATGGCACCGAGGGTGCCATTGGCCTGCTATCATGGTTTGAGAATGTCGAGTCGAAACTCAGCATCACTAAATGTGCTGAAGGAGATAAGGTTGAGTTCTCTTCGGGTCTACTCCAAGGCCGAGCATTGACTTGGTGGAACAACCAGCTACAGACCAGAGGAAGAGAAGCTGTAAATTGGTTATCTTGGGCAGAATTCTAGAAACTACTAACTGAGGAGTACTGAGAAAAGGCGAAGTGAAGAAATTGGAAGTAGAGTTTTGGAACCATTTGATGGTGGGAGTAGAATTTGACAAATACACGGCCCATTTCCACGAGCTGACCAGAATGGTCCCTCACATGGTCTCCACCGTGGAGAAGCTGATTGATCGATATATTTGGGGTTTGATCCCTGAAATCAGGAGAGACGTCACTTCATCCAAACCAACCACACTTCAAGACGTTGTAGGCATGGCATACAGCTTGACAAATGATGTGATCAGGTCTGGTGGGTTAATAAAAGGAAACGACAATGGACAAAAGCGACGGGAGGATCAGCAGGGAAGCCGAGACCAGGACCAGCAGGATAAGCGGCAACGAGTAGCCAGGAATTATGGAGCAACAACTCAGGAGCGCAGAGAGTATGCAGGCCCACATCCTAAGTGCACACGATGTAACCTCCTTCACTCAGGAGACTGCCCAAGGTGCAACATATGCCGACAGACGGGCCATCTTAGTCGGAATTGCTCAACCAGGAATGGAGACTGATGAAGCGAAAAGTGTACCGCTTTTAAGGGGTCATTTAAGCCTTAAATCGTATTTATTTGATCAAATATTACCCTAAATCGTTCCTTTTGTCATTTTAGGTACTTTTGAGGAGAAATCTGGAAAAGGAGGCATTTTGGACGTTTTTGGAGCATAAAAGTGAAGAAAACGGCAAAGTCTCAAAAATCGGCTGAAAGTTACCTTTGACGGCGTCACATTTAACCCCAGACGGCGTCATGCCTTGGCAAGAAAAGGTGGACGTGAAATTTACTCATGATAAGCCAGTGAAAATACCATGTGAATTCTGACGGCGTCATGCTTTAACTTGATCAAGGGCGTCACGGCTTAAATCAAAGAGGGACGGCGTCACGTTCAAGGTTAGACGGCGTCAAGCCTTGATAAGCCAGAATGGATTTTTGAAGAGCTAAAGAGGGACGGCGTCGAGAAGGTCATCCGGGAACCCTAAAAGCGGCGAGGTGACGGCGTCACACTCCATAACGTGACGCCGTCAGATCCAAAAATCTATATATAGTTTTCTAATTTTTTGTCATTAAAGGAGAGCTTAGTGTGTGGAATTTTGGGAGAAAACCCTAAGACGAATTCAGCTTCTTTTTCAAGGCTTTTTGCCTTGAGATCTTCCATGTTACATTGAAGATAAGTTATCAATTAATCATTCAATATGTCTATGTGTTGTTTGATTTTATCTTATTCTTGTCTTTTGATTAACATGTTAGGCTAAATTTATCTTGTGTTTGCTTAAATCTAATGAAACCTAGCTATTGATTATTGGTTATTAGTGTGTTGTTAGTTGTATTGGATGATTGTTTATCTATGTTAGGCTTAAGAAAACTGGCTAACTTCCTATTCGGTAACTTGCTTGAACGTCTTAAGAAACATGAACCAAATGCGTACTAAAGGTTTTTATGGTTGTATTTAATGCACAAGCGAATTCTAGTGATCCCATGTTAGGAGCTTCCTAGCCGGCTCGACATAGGAGTGAAGTAGGAGCTTGTAGAGTTGGGGAAGTAAGTACGCCACCCCACGAATGGTATTAAGGAATACACCCGTCATCCACGCGACTAATACACACTAATTAACCGGTAAAAGATAGTTAGGGAGTAAGGAAATCTAAGTAAACACATTTCTCTACACATAAGTTTCTCACCACATTTTCATTTTTGTTATTTTATTTTATTTGCATCCGTAGTAATTTTGGGTTAGTTGACTAGCAACTAATTCCGCCCACTCTTTCAAAACTGAGATTTTACTTGCTTTCATAAAAATATAAAAACATAAAAAGAATCTTCCTCAACCCTTAGACCTAATTAGAGTAGTCTTTCACACCTAACGAACACTATTCCCTGTGGAGAACGATCAATCCCCCGTACTTACCACTACACTATACTACATCGGTCAGGTACACTGCCTGGTGGGGTTGTAAGCCTCTTGAGATCCCTCGAGAGGTAAAACCTGTTGTAAGGTTGCAAAACCACGCATCAAGTTTTTGGCGCCGCTGCCGGGGAATAGTTATTGTTTAGGTTGAATTTTTATTTCTATTAGGTCTACTCACTAGATTCCTTTCTAGTGAGATTTTTGTTTTATTTTTCTAGTTTTCTTTAGTCTATCTATTTTCTTCGTGTCTTTGTTCGTAACCATACCATCCGACATCATGGAAGATGGTAATATCCTTAACCCCCACAACCCACCACCACAACAACCACCACCACCTCCTAGAGCCCGTACTTTAGGAGAGTATTCCCGTCCTAGCCACCATGGCTATCGAAACACCATTGAGCTCACTCAAGGAGCTAATATCACACCCTTGCGATCCGACACCATCCGGTTGGTGCAAAGCGGATGCGCATTCCATGGACTTCGTTCTGAAGATCCTAATCAACATCTCAAGGACTTTCTCAAAATCGTTGATTCTATAGACCTTGATGTTGCCACTCGAGAGACGACCCGATTGCGTCTCTTCCAATTCTCTTTGCGGGACCAAGCTAGTCAGTGGCTAGAACGTCAACCCGCAGGATCCATTACCTCTTGGGATGATCTCACCACTCGTTTCCTTGCTCAGTTTTTCCCACCGGGAAGAACTACCAAGCTAAGGAATGATATCTTGATGTTCCAACAACGTCAAGGCGAAACTCTCTACGAGGCATGGACTCGATTCAAGGACTTACTCCGAAAGGTCCCTCACCATGGCATGGATGCTTGGCTACAAATCCAAATCTTCTATGATGGTGTCAATCATCAAACTAGAAGAGCCATAGATTACGCCGCCAATGGGAGATTGAGCAGGCTCAGTGTCGATAAGTGCTGGGAAGTCATTGAGGACTTAGCACAATACGAAGAGGAAGAATGGAATGACTCAACGTTCTCGGAAGAAGGGATTTTAAATTACATGAGTGCAACCCAAGAACAGCTGTTCGAAAACATAAAAAGGCAGGTTGAGAGCTTAATGAAAGCTGAGACACCTACGGCAGATGAAAATCCCGATGAGTGCGTGAACACAATTGGTAAACATACGTTTCACCAATTCTCACGACAAGATGAATTTGAAGGGATAATGCTAACTTTCGTGAACAACCAAGAGAGACGTATCAAGGAATTAGAAACTCACTTGAAAAACACCCAAGATATGTTCATGGAACTAGCAGAAAAATTCATCTCGAGAATAAAAGAGAAAATTAGGGAGGAAGCTTCACACAAAAAGATCGAGAAGATCTTTGAACTCCCGGTCCCTAATGAACCATACAACGAATGGGATGATGAAACCCCCCTCCCTGAGCCTTCACTTTCAAAACCCTCTTATCTATTTGGATCCTCTCGCGAGAAAAACTCTCAAGATCGTAGCATTTTCGTGGGGAGCATGGTTGTCACGCTCCCTAACTTTCATGAAGCTAGGAAACGATCTTTTGGCTTTAAGCCAGGTGTGAGAAGAACTCAATTAAAGCACACCATCATTTCGAAAACCCCCTGGGAAAGTTCCTCTCACTCCCTGAATACTTGCCTTGATGAAAATTGGAACCTGAATAAGACGTCAACCGACCCTTTTCAACATTTTACTACACCCCGTGACAGTAACAAAACATTTGACCCAGGAGGAACTTGTTAACGAGACTAGCTATCAGGATTATTGATCCTGACTAGCTGCTCTCTTAAAGTACGAGGGGCTCATTTGTAAACTGGCACAAAGTAGCAAAATACGCTAATATGACGGCGTCAGAATTTGAACGTGACGCCGTCACCCCGTCTGCACAGCAATAATAACTTAATTTCCATCACTTTCATCACAAACCCCACAAACCATATCCACTCCAACCCCACCTCCGATTTTCCCAGGACAAATTCGCCAATTTCCGCTTCCAATCTTCACGTGGTAAGTAATTTTTACTCATTCTTTTCGCTTCAATTACTCATAGGATTTGTAAATTTCGAAAATCCCCAACTCGTGAAACCCTAGGATTGATTCATGCTTAGAACTCATAATGTGTTTTAATTAGTGTTATTTAACAAAGATTAAAGCATTTGATGATTGGCAATCAATTGGGTCTATTCACTAATAGGGAGGCCACGAATTTGAACCATAACCTATGATCCAATCACCCATTTTGCTGTAAAAAGGGCGTTTGGTTTATAAGCTTAAAGTTTGAATATTGATTTTTCCCTCGTAATTTCGGATTTAAATGTGGTTGAACCTGACGGCGTCACCTATCAAAGGGTGACGGCGTCAGACCTGTCTGATGCGCCACCAAGTCTTTAATTCACATATTAACACTTTTGTTCCTCCTGCTTTGTTCCAGATAATGAGTAAGCGTCAAAGACCCAGCCGAGGAAGTTCTTCCCGATCTCAACAAGAGAGCTTTGGGGATACGGTCCTCAGTTGGGGTGTCTTTGACAACGATGCTGCTACAAGCAAATACGCACAACTGCTACTACACAAGGTCGAAAATGGGGCCGTAGTTGATTGGAACTTTCTGAGGAGAGAAGGTCTTGAGCAGACCTTTCTCCAAAGTTTTCAGACGGATGGGTTTACCGGCCCCCAGTGGGAAAGACTGTTTAAAATTCAGGAGCCGATATATGAGGAATTGGTACGGGAGTTCTTTGCCACCTTTCATTTTGACATGGCTGAGGCAAGGACCGATGTGGGCGGTACCACGATCTATTTCAGGCTGGGGGGTGAGCTAAGGACGTGTTCGGTTACTGAGTTTGGGTGGAGACTTGGTTTGTACGATCAGCATGATACCATTCAGGCAGGGTTCATGCAGAGGTTGTTGCATGGGGAGTCGATGAAGAATGATTTTAGGTGCTCCCTGTTCTGGCAGACTATTGGGGATGGGGTGTATACCTCGACCACTGTGGCATCCCAAATCAGGGATCCTAGGGTTCGGTTGACTCATCGTTGCCTCACCTACAGCTTGACAGGGCGTCACAGCTCTCACCACCGTGTCACAGCTTCTGATCTCTTCTACCTGTACACCATCTACTCTAATGATGTTTACTGCAACATCCCGTTTTGGGTTGCTAGCTTTATGCATGGTGGAGTTGGGGAGAGGGAAGGTGACAGGATTTATGGTGGGATGTTTATCACCCGACTGGCTCAGTCTTATGAAGTCCTCAGGCCCGAGGTCATGAGGTATTTGAGTAGTGATGCATGCAGGACGGTGAAGGAGAGGTCCTTGAAGCAGATGGAGGTGATTATGGAGATGCATGATGGGTCCTTTATGTGGTATCATCCGGTCGGAGCTGAGGATGATGATGATGAGGATGATGAGGAGGAGGAGGAGCCCCAGCAGCAGCAGCATGAGGGGTATGAGGCCGGTACAGCTGACTACTACCGGCACATGAGCAGGGGGGACTGGCAGGCTCACCAGGGGACCTGGATGGGCCAGGTTGATACGTGGAGGACCAGGGTGGACGAGAGGTTCGACTGGATGTACGATCACACGGTTCGTCAGATGCAGCATCTTTCTACACGTGATCAGTTGGACCCGCATCTGCAGATTGACCCTTTCCCGGGTCGTGAGCAGGATTACCCTCCTTATGGGTACCACGGGCATCTTCCTCCTGGCTATGACTATCGCCAAGGACCCCCACACCAGTGATGATGTGATTTGATGTTTTGATGTTTGAACAATTTGATATTTGGTTGTATGTGTTGAAAACAATATGGTCTGTAATAATTTAGGGAAGGCATCTGTTTGCCTTAAAACATTTGTTACATTGATTTTATTTATCGCATGCTAGCCTCATTTGATTGTTATTTTATTTGCTTTGTGTGTTTATTTATTTGTTTGTTTGATTTTATTTGTTTCCGTATGTGTGTTTAATTTTTATTAGTATTGATTCATGTTCAAAAGTAAATTGTGAAAATGCTTTATGTTGTTTTTTAACTTCGTCTTAACTACATATAAAGGTATTTTGCAAAAGTTAAGTGTAAGGGAAATCTAAATCGGTTTATTAGAACACAAATGAACATGAATCGTAATAATAATAAAATAGCATACATATTCGTATTTGTTTGAGTCAAATGCTGGTATCTAGTCATAATGATGTTTTGCAGGATTTCCAGGAAGTAAGGTAAAGGTTTTTCCAGAAATTTTCCGGAAACTTAAAATGAAAATTTTTGTCAGGTCATTTCTGACGGCGTCAAGGTTTATAACCTGACGGCGTCAGATTTAATTTTCAGAAATTTTTGAAAGTTTTGTTTTTGAAAAGTTTTTATTAAAATCTCCAACTTATAATCTCCAGGAATCTGCAAAGTTATCATTCCACAAGCATTATATCCTTATATATAGATTTTATCCCGCCGATGTTATGCAGGTTTTCGTGTTTGTTTTCTCAGGTTTAACAGGTTATTTTGGACAAGGAAATGTTTTGAATCAAGCTTGTGGCAATGCATTAGTCATGGAGCTTCTACATTACTTTGGAGGAAGATCTAACCGTGTAATTTCATTATCCACCGAGCGAATCAGGGGAGTATTTGATTTCATTCTTTTACTTTTTGCTTTTACATCTTGTTATTTGAACATTGGGGACAATGTTCATCTTAAGTGTAAGGGGAGGGTAAAAGTACGATTTTTGAGAATACAATTGCGCTTGATTTTTGTTTGTTTAATAGTTGATGTGTAATAAAACTAAGATAAATACCTGTTAGGGCAATTTTAGTGCCAAATTTAAAATTTTTTACAACACTTAGGAGTGAAACTTTGATCTAATGAGCGTCTCACGGATAGGAGTTATATGACTAGCACAAAAACCGTACCACTAAAAAATTTTCCACCCCAAATATGTGAGGTTCGCCCCTAGAATTGGTAGGAAAAGCATTTATGCTATGATGTGTGTACCGGTAGCACTTAGATTCTAGAACTTGCGTTAGGACCATTCCGAGGCCACAAGTGAGACTACATTCGTGTAGTTAGATTTACTACATGATAAGAGGCATTAGGATTAACCCATTGTTTTACACCTGTGTTTTTGTTATAATTACTTTGGCTACATTGGTCAAGTAATTCTCCCACACCCTTTGCGTTGTACTCATTTTTAGTACACGATACCCCTAGTACACCCCTCAGAGCCTATCTTTTCGTTTCGACCTTTAAGCATTTTACTTAAAGGAAGAATTTGTTACACCCCACTTAAATGTACACCCAAATCGCCTTAGCCTACCTTGTATGCACTCATTTTTAGTGCATTATTGTTACAACATTTGTTTAAACCCAAGTTAATTATCTAGTTGATTACATGGTTGCTAAGTCGAGTCATATCCTTGTACATATTGTTTTGGGACGATTGGGACTCATGGGTAAAGTACTAGTGTAATGGAGTAATGGGGAAGAACATCATTATTACCCCCATATGTGCTAAATGTTTTAAAAGTACTCCAAGTTTTTCAATTATCTTAATTCGAGTCATTAGATTAGTATTTGTAAAGTTATGTAAAAGTTCAAGTGTAAGGGGAATGCAATGCCCCTATGATGTATTATTTTGGATGGTAGGGCAAGAGTGTATGCAAAAAAAAAAAAAAAAAAAAAAAAAAAAAAAAAAAAAAAATCAAGAAAAATACAAAAAAATGAGAAAATGAAAAAATAGAAAAAAACATAC
Organism: Artemisia tridentata subsp. tridentata; assembly: GCA_021014915.2. NCBI lineage: Eukaryota > Viridiplantae > Streptophyta > Magnoliopsida > Asterales > Asteraceae > Artemisia > Artemisia tridentata. Next base: position 224,909,203 of record CP139505.1, on the reverse strand, counting down.
GGACTACCATCCCGTTTCATTTTACGTTTGTTTTATGTTTGTTTTTGTTTTTGTTATTTCGTTTCTAGCTTAAGATCGAGTCTAGTCTTGGCTTAGCAACATTGTATAGTACATGTAATTGATCAAGATCTTTAACTAGCCACCAGTAAAACATCCTTTATCCAACAAAACCGTGTTTTCCTTTTCCCTACACCTAACGTTATAACCCATTTAAAAGCCCTCTTTGATAGTTTATCTTAGGTGCTTACGCCTAGTGGAGGAGGTTATCGATCCTTTCCCAAGCCTATGGTAATCTATTTGCTATGACAGGTAGTGAGAGATATTATCCGTTTTCATTTATGAGATTTATTTTGATGACACTTGAGAGATGTGAGTATCTAAACACTACTTGTGAGGTGCTAGTTTGTAATCTCCGTGCTTATTATGATTGAAGTGGAACGAATATTTGTTGTAATTACTTTTATGTTAGCATTAAATGACCCCTAACTTGTATTTTGATTAGAATAAAAGCGCATTTGCTTGAGGACAAGCAAATCTCAAGTGTAAGGGTATTTGATGAAGCGAAAAGTGTACCGCTTTTAAGGGGTCATTTAAGCCTTAAATCGTATTTATTTGATCAAATATTGCCCTAAATCGTTCCTTTTGTCATTTTAGGTACTTTTGAGGAGAAATCTGGAAAAGGAGGCATTTTGGACGTTTTTGGAGCATAAAAGTGAAGAAAACGGCAAAGTCTCAAAAATCGGCTGAAAGTTACCTTTGACGGCGTCACATTTAACCCCAGACGGCGTCATGCCTTGGCAAGAAAAGGTGGACGTGAAATTTACTCATGATAAGCCAGTGAAAATACCATGTGAATTCTGACGGCGTCATGCTTTAACTTGATCAAGGGCGTCACGGCTTAAATCAAAGAGGGACGGCGTCACGTTCAAGGTTAGACGGCGTCAAGCCTTGATAAGCCAGAATGGATTTTTGAAGAGCTAAAGAGGGACGGCGTCGAGAAGGTCATCCGGGAACCCTAAAAGCGGCGAGGTGACGGCGTCACACTCCATAACGTGACGCCGTCAGATCCAAAAATCTATATATAGTTTTCTAATTTTTTGTCATTAAAGGAGAGCTTAGTGTGTGGAATTTTGGGAGAAAACCCTAAGACGAATTCAGCTTCTTTTTCAAGGCTTTTTGCCTTGAGATCTTCCATGTTACATTGAAGATAAGTTATCAATTAATCATTCAATATGTCTATGTGTTGTTTGATTTTATCTTATTCTTGTCTTTTGATTAACATGTTAGGCTAAATTTATCTTGTGTTTGCTTAGATCTAATGAAACCTAGCTATTGATTATTGGTTATTAGTGTGTTGTTAGTTGTATTGGATGATTGTTTATCTATGTTAGGCTTAAGAAAACTAGCTAACTTCCTATTCGGTAACTTGCTTGAACGTCTTAAGAAACATGAACCAAATGCGTACTAAAGGTTTTTATGGTTGTATTTAATGCACAAGCGAATTCTAGTGATCCCATGTTAGGAGCTTCCTAGCCGGCTCGACATAGGAGTGAAGTAGGAGCTTGTAGAGTTGGGGAAGTAAGTACGCCACCCCACGAATGGTATTAAGGAATACACCCGTCATCCACGCGACTAATACACACTAATTAACCGGTAAAAGATAGTTAGGGAGTAAGGAAATCTAAGTAAACACATTTCTCTACACATAAGTTTCTCACCACATTTTCATTTTTGTTATTTTATTTTATTTGCATCCGTAGTAATTTTGGGTTAGTTGACTAGCAACTAATTCCGCCCACTCTTTCAAAACCGAGATTTTACTTGCTTTCATAAAAATATAAAAACATAAAAAGAATCTTCCTCAACCCTTAGACCTAATTAGAGTAGTCTTTCACACCTAACGAACACTATTCCCTGTGGAGAACGATCAATCCCCGTACTTACCACTACACTATACTACATCGATCAGGTACACTGCCTGGTGGGGTTGTAAGCCTCTTGAGATCCCTCGAGAGGTAAAACCTGTTGTAAGGTTGCAAAACCCACGCATCAGAGACCAAGAATGAAAATGGACATGCTACGAGTGTGGGAGTCTGGATCACCTCCGGAATGTGTGTCCTAAGATGAATAAGGCACAGAGGCCAGTGCAGGATAATCCAAATCTCGTTGTAGCACTAGGACCCAGCCACTGTGACGGGTACATCCTTTTGAACAGCCATTTTATTTCCGTATTATTTGGTACTGATGTAGGATTTACTTTTGTTCCCTATGACAATGACTAATGTGAGACTTAACGTCATAAGCCTTTATTGAACTTCTAGCCTTCTTGCTAACCTAAATCATCACTATTCGTTGATTTGATTTGGCCTAGACAATTCCAAACTTGAGCCAAACCTTCAAGAGGCCTTCATCTAAGATGTTAAAATCTTCCCTTCTAACAACTTGTTTCTAACTGATCTAGCAACAGTTCTTGTTTGATAAGTTATGATAATCAAGATAGAATCAAGTTATTACTCAATCTGTTCAACTTAAACTCATGACCGGTCTTGTTCGAGGAGTTGTGAGATTAAGTTAGAAAACACTAACCAAAGGTCACTTGAGGGCTAAGCTCGAGAATGGAAAAGTTGACCGTCAAATCTAATCACGAGGACGAACATCAGTAGAGTGAACGAACTGAATCTCGAGGACGAGATTCCTTTTAAGGCTGGCAGACTATAACAACCCACAATTTTTCAAACCATTATTTTAATAATACAACTATTTATTTTTGATAAATAACACAAATTAAATACTTACTGACATTTACTGATGGGTGAAACACAAAAATGAGAAGTTATCTCGTTTTCCCTGAAAAATGACACTACACGCATACCGACACCATGCTAATAACAGTTAAACCTCATGAATCATTTTCGGAGTCAATAAATTTTATTTTATGTCAGTTTTATTAAAAAAAAAAAAAAAAAAAAAAAAAACATTTTCTTTACTTTTCTGCTCTTTTCCTTTTCCCCTACCTTATCTTCTTCCCTTCTTCTCGATATCCCCTCCTCCATCGCAGGGCTAATCCCTGATACATCACCATCTCTAGGTCATTAGATTTTACCACTTTCTCTTCACCCTAGGACCACCAATCGCTCTCACCTACACCTTCACCCTATAGAGATAGAAGAATGATGGCGGTCTTAGCTTGAAGTGGTTAGTCCCATTCCCCCAAGTCTAAAAGAAGTATCGAAGACTTCTTCATGTATTTCTTTTTATTACCGATCGATTCTCAGTGAATCCACACCCAAAATCTCACTCACAAGAACTCCCCAAGTTTTGAGAATACAGGAGCATCGATCTACAGATCAGTGGGGTGTGTGGATTTGCGTGTTGAATCGGATTGGGGCTGCTTGGTTCTTGATTTCTTTTGGTCTTTGTAATCGACGCTGCTTGTTAGTAAGAACCCTAATTCAATTTTTTTTTATTCATTCGAACCTGTGGAAATAAATTGTGTTGTTATAATCTTGTTGGGATTTTTTTTGTACCGACCGACTATATTTTCTGTGTAAAGGTCTTGTGTGGTATTGTTTAATGATTAATAAGATACTAATAAGCATTAGAAAATAAGATCTAGCTTATTTACACAATTTGCAAACCATAACCTGATTTGAGTGAGTTTAAAATATACAAAGCTTGTGTGGTATTGGCTGTGGTGAGATTTTGCTTGATTTTGAGTTTTGGTTTATCTTGGTTTACGTGGGATTACTGCCGAGACAAAAACTCCATTTAAGTTATGGTTATAAAACTTATATAAATAAGATGTTGGATAAGATGAGATACTACTTATTTGAAATGTGTTGGTTCTAGTCTTAAGAGGAAAGCATTGCCTAAGTATAAATCAGTTAATGGGGATGTTGGGATATAGCTTAATTCAAGTACCTGTCTCGATGACCCACACCGAGAGGTCTCAGGTTCGAACCTCGGTGTGTCCAAGTTGGGTTTCAAATATTGTTTTCTATCATTTTGATAACAAAAATGAGTTTAGTTTTTCGTCCCTTCTTTCCTTTGCTATACACTTGGGCTGCCAAGAATACTGAACTAAGGGTGTGTGTTAGGGACTATACGATGTTGGGCTTATGTTGGTCACACTTCTGTGGGCTGAAGCCCAACAGAAATTTTGGACAGTAAAAGTAAAGAGTTTTGGACTTATATCACTAATTATGCTTTTAAATGTCACAATTACTTAAAAACACTGCGTTTAATAAATATACAACCAAACCGATTGAACATTTTTATATATAGCAGTGTAAACTAATATCCTTTGCGTGTGTGTGTACCAACATATCTCGTACTCGACCTATTCCGCGACACGTTCTCGACTTGCCCGACTTATAGGTCGCGACGCATCTCAAACATGACATTTCATACTTTCAAAACTATAAAACTTAAGCCTCGGACCAACTAATGAATACAAATTAAGACCATGTTTGATTAATAAGATGAGTTTCTACTTTACTTATAAAATATAAACGAATTTTTAAAACTTAATGTTTTTAAACCACCAAACCAAACTAATGGAAATATAAAGTCTAGCTTAACTCTTTTAAATATTTTTATGATTGTGATACATATGTATATATACCCACTTAGTATCACATATTTTTTAACAGTAATATTCACAAAATCCGTCAATGCGTGATATCTATTTGTAATTATTTTCCATACCTCGTCTTTCGATTATTGTCGAACCAAAGATTTATTCGTCCTTGATACCTTAAATATGGTATACTTATATACTTATACACTCCCAAGAGCCAATACTTACCAAGCTATTTTGAACTTAAATGCTGCCACACAAGCAACAACAACACAAACATTTTAAAACTTTTAAACCTATCTAAACTTCTTCGAGTCTTAAAAACTGGAACTGTGAACTAAACAAACCTTACTAATCTAGGTCGCGTGATGGTGCTGAACTTTGTTTGAACTATCGTATTATCTGACTGCTATTTGCCGAGGTGAGTATTCACAGCCCCATTTTTACCGCTATACTTATTTGGGGTGGAATGCATGACTTGACATTTTATTTGAACTTATGACATATATTTTTACCTGAACTATTTGAAATTGACTTTGAACCTTAAGATATTATTTTGAACATATGACTTGTTTTGAACTATTGACGTGCCGTACGCACTTAAATTTTAGTCTCCCTTGTCTACGGAGCAGGCTTGATTAAATTAGTATAGAATAGTTGTTATGATGTACTGTTCGTACATTCGCAATGTTAGTCCCCGATTGGTTTGCCGTTCGCACTCCAATTTAGACGTATCGTTCGTACAGCTCCCTTGTGCGGAGCAGTAGGTAGTATGGATAGCGCTATTAGAGGTCGGCCAACCTCTCATTCCCCTGTCTACGGAGTGCATATTATTTATTTTAGGGGCTTTGCCGCATACTTTATTATATACATGGCGTTTTTAATGGGAATCTGATGAACATGTGCGTTTAACTATTAGATGTACAATATTCTATGAAATGGTTGTGAAACCATAGGTTACAAGTCTTGTATGGGTAGGACTTGTAACTGAATGGTTTGACACTACCTCTACCATTTGGAACATTTTCAAAAACCTTGGACTTCTTTTGAATAAAACCTGTATACTCACCAACTATTTTCATAGTTGACCCGTTTTCTCATGTATTTCAGGTGATCGCCAGTAAATGTATTTTATAAAGATATTAGCATTAAGGAGTCTTCACCTATCATGTCTAGTTGGATGAAATAAAATGTTATCTTTTGGAAACAAACTTATATGTTTCAAATGCCGTTTTTGGCTAAAACAATGTTGTATTAATGTACTATATCCTTAAATTTTAATTATAGTATTGTTCTATATCTCTTTTGCGATGTATATTGATTTCGTAGCACCCCAGGACCCGAATGCTTCCGCAATACCACATTTTGGGGGTGTTACATTCAGCAGCTCACCAGAATTGTGGGTATACTTCGGTGTATCTGTTGTAAGGCTTCTTGAGGGTATCCAATTCAAAAATAACCTTTGTAAGGATTAGAGAGGGTTTTCACACTATGTTGTTAATTCTCTCGAAGTCTGAACCCTTAAGTGCTGGAAATCCCGCCAAGGAGATTCCTTTCACGAATCGAGTCCTTAAGACGTGGGTCTCTACTTAGATTTATCCATAGTATTGATAACTGTCCCTCAATGGGATTAGGACGGGTGATGTGCCCGACCAGGGTGAATGGAATCAAGATATTCATCAGTAAAACAATCATAGTGGTCTGATCTCTAAGAAAAGTCCACAATGATTGATTGGTGATTTCCACTAACATTTTTATGCAGGTACTGATGAAAGTACCCTTTGAGGAAATGCCGTTTACCATCATCATATATATCAACATCTCCAACTCCACATACTCATACTTATTAAGTTCATCCTGAACAAGCTCAAGTGAAGAACGTTCAAGACAAAAAGATCAAGTTTAAGGCAAAGAGTTATGTCAAAGTCAAGAGCTAATCAAGAAATTCAAGAACAATTCCAAATATCAAACGAGGAAGACATAAGTATGAAGTTCAAAGTATTATCAAGAAGTATGAGTATGTTGGAGAAGACTACACAACAAATCATAAGAAGATGTTGATCAAAAGCAAGAATGATTAAAAGTCATTAATCAAAGATCACAAAGCATGAAGGAACGAAGAATCAAGACTATTCTACAAAGACACACAAAGTTCAAAACAAAGAAGACAGAAGACCTAATCACGTGGAGCATCATCTGAATGACTACCCCTTAGGGGGAGATTATCAGCATTAAAGAAAAGTGATGGTCATTCTATATCTATGAACTTTGTAAACGTGTTTAGAATATGTAATAGTTAGTCAAAAGGCTCGTGGATTGGACTTAAGCTAATAGATTATTAGTCATGATAAGCTAGTCCATTTAGTTAAGTTAGAATCTAAGTCTAATCCAATCCAAACGAAGCCCATGGCCAAGTCCATTAGGGTGCCATCATCTTATGTATAAATAGCACACTATGTCTCATTTGTGATGTGTGCTTGAGTGTGTATGCGTATGTTTTATTAACAAGTTCTCTCTTTCTCTCTCTACACTTTCTCTCTCTAGTCGACGCATACATATCAAGTCACCAACATACCATACGAGCTTATTATATAGTGTGATAAGATTAGATCTAAGGTCCTACAATAAATGACAGAGCCCATTTCCAAGGCCCATTTTATCAGTTTACAGACAAAAGAAAGCAACTCATTCAAGCCAGTATAAACTCTTACAGTAATACTCAACGGGAAGGCCTTTATTTTTCCTATGCTCAGATTTTGCTCTGTTCAATTTATCAGAATTTGCGTTAGCCTTGCAATGCTCATGACCCCAATGCAATCTTCTGATCTCTACCACCACAGCTTGTGTAACATCATCAAGTTAAAAATTCATGCAATCATTAGTCAAAAACACTTCCCTCTCATTTGCAATGCCACCAAGAACAATGTCACAACCTTTTAACATCAATCGCCCATGAGCAAATTTTGTAGAGTAGGAGTCTTCAAACAGGTATTCTACATAGTAGATAGAATCTTCAACCATCACTGAACTGCCTAAAGCAACTAGCTCTTCCCCGAAGAACGGATTCCATATAAAGAGCCTTGCCATCAGCCATTTTCCCAACCCAACTGATGTCGGTTTTTGAAATGCGAGATTTCTTTTCCTTTGATGCAGAATGAGGTTTTTCAGGTTCCTAAACAGGAAGGGTCCTTTCTTCTTCACAATCTTCCTGCTCATTGTCTTCTCGTTCATCCTCTTCTTCATCTTAATTCACATCGCCTTCCTTTACCTCTTTAGGTGAGTAATTTGAGTAAAATTCACCCCAAATCCTATTGATCAAGCGTTTTGTGGTTGCAGGCTAGAAAAGTATTTGAACGTATGCGTGATCGTAATGTAACGACTTGGACTGCGATGATTACTGGATATGAGCAAAGTGGAGGTCTTGATAGAACTGCCATTGAGCTCTACTATAAGATGATTACACAAGGTGATGATGTCTTGCCATATCATGATTATCCAAACGTATCACACTTTTACTTACTGACAAATTGCAGTAACCGGTCATTCAGTATTTGCTCAACCTGCAAGGCCAATGAGAAGTATTAGAATTACAGAATTCAAACAAAAGTTAGAAGTGAAACATGCATAGCTTAATAAAAGGTTAAAATTTTATTGGCCATTGCTCATTTATTATTCATTTTTTGTGTGAAAACTAGAGTCAGCAAAAAGAATGCTTTATCCTAACATTTTAATAGATAGAAAAAGGCAGTATAAGTCAAGTCAAGGTGACAAGGTTATCGGTATAAACTAATGGAATATGCATTACTAGAGGGATATGATTACGAGCAACAAGTCAAGCAGAAGCCCACTGGGGTTCAATAACATTAACAATAAGAAGTGAAAGAAGAGTAAGAGCTTAAACACCTTTTATAAATGGCATATAAAACATATATCAGCAAATGACGCCTGCATACTTGTTATTGTAAGTAAGAAAAAATATTATGCTGATAAAACTAACCTGCGATCGAAGAACTTCTTTATATGTTCCAATCTCTCGTAGTGGAGTTGTAAATTTTATCATAACGGGACCTACAAGTAGATAGCACCAATGTGAGCTATCACTGTCATGTAATATCGACATAAATATTAAACATCTATAACTGCCAAGTATTCAGTTGAAGAAAAGTATGAGCAGTTATTTAGCAATTTAGCACAGACACCTATTCAAGAACTGCAATCACAGTTGGATGGCCCAAGCATGCAGAGATAGTAAGACATTAAAAGTTGAAACCCTAGTCTCATAAATTCAAACCTTTTTTTCTAGTAAACATTGTCATTTTCCAAGGGCAGAAGTTTGAATGCAATTAATAACCAATCCTAGAATATTCTCTGATTGATCGTTAATTGAAATGAACAATGTAAACCAAGTGCTAGAATCGTTCCAATCATTAAGGTTGCCTATTGCTCTCACATATAAGCATAAAATGCACATACATGTGATGAATGGTGCATCGAATCACTACTTAGTGTTTATATTATCAAACAGAAGAAACAATAGATTTTTAGAATACTATAAAATACAAGATTTTATGCACAATGTCACAAATCCAACAAAATCAGAAACCAACAGAGTGACTACATCAATCTTAACATGCAGAACCAATATTTTAATGCACAAAACAGTGTTATTCCACACAACTCATGATTATCAAAATTTGTCACATTTTTACTAACTTACAACAAAAATTAATGCACATTTACCCTAATTTTACTAACTTTCTACAAAATATAATGCACATTTAGGCACTTTTTAATGCATAAAACACTTTTATTCTACAAAATACATGATTATCTTAATGAAACACAATTTTACTAACTTCCTGTGAAAACTAACGGATAATTAACCCATTTTTAATGCACAAAACTATGTAATTTTACACAACTCATGAATTATCCAACTGTACCGTACCTTTACTAACTTGGTACAAAAATTAATGCACATTTAGACCATTTTTAGTATACAAAACAATGTTATTCCACACAATTCACGAGTATCTAACATATTGTGCTTTTACTAACTACATACGAAAACTATTGCACATTTAGCACATTTTATAATGCATAATGATACAAATCATACAAAATCAAAAACCAACAGAGTGATTACATCAATCTTAGCATGCAGAACCAATATTTTAATGCACAAAACAGTGTTATTCCACACAAATCATGATTATCAAAATTTGTCACATTTTTACTAACTTACTACAAAAATTAATGCACATTTAGCCTAATTTTAAGAACAATGATACAAATCCAACAAAATCAGAAACCAACAGAGTGATTACATCAATCTTAGCATACAGAACCAATATTTTAATGCACAAAACAATGTTATTCCACACAACTCACGATTATCAAAATTTTTCACATTTTTACTAACTTACGACAAAAATTAATGCACATTTAGCCTAATTTTACTAACTTTCTACATAGTATAATGCACATTTAGCCACTTTTTAATGCATAAAACACTTTTATTCTACAAAAGACATGATTATCTTAATGAAACACAATTTTACTAACTTCCTGTGAAAACTAATGGATAATTAGCCCATTTTTAATGCACAAAACTATGTAATTTTACACAACTCATGAATTATCCAACTGTACCGTACCTTTACTAACTTGCTACAAAAATTAATGCACATTTAGACCATTTTTAGTGTACAAAACAATGTTATTCCACACAATTCACGAGTATCTAACATATTGTGCTTTTACTAACTACATACGAAAACAATTGCACATTTAGCACATTTTATAATGCATAATGATACAAATCCAACAAAATCAAAAACCAACAGAGTGATTACATCAATCTTAGCAAGCAGAACCAATATTTTAATGCACAAAACATTGGTTTATTTGTATTGTGGTGTTATTCCACACAAATCATGATTATCAAAATTTGTCACATTTTTACTAACTTACTACAAAAATTAATGCACATTTAGCCTAATTTTATGCACAATGATACAAATCCAACAAAATCAGAAACCAATTGAGTGATTACATCAATCTTAGCATACAGAACCAATATTTTAATGCACAAAACAATGTTATTCCACACAACTCATGATTATCAAAATTTGTCACATTTTTACTAACTTACTACAAAAATTAATGCACATTTAGCCTAATTTTACTAACTTTCTACATAATATAATGCACATTTAGCCACATTTTAATGCATAAAACACTTTTATTCTAAAAAAGACATGATTATCTTAATGAAACACAATTTTACTAACTTCCTGTGAAAACTAATGGATAATTAGCCCATTTTTAATGCACAAAACTATATAATTTTACACAACTCATGAATTATCCAACCATACCGTACCTTTACTAAATTTCTACAAAAATTAATGCACATTTAGACTATTTTTAGTGTACAAAACAATGTTATTCCACACAACGCACGAGTATCTAATATATTGTGCTTTTACTAATTACATACAAAAACTATTGCACATTTAGCCCATTTTATAATGCACAAACCAATATTATTCCACACAAATCATGATTACCCAAATTTATCCCAATTTTACCTAACTTCCAGCGAAAACTATTGCACGTTTTGTAATGCACAAACCAATTTCATTTCACACAAATCATGATTATCCAAACGTATCCCAATTTTACTAACTTCCAGCGAATATTATCGCATATTTAGACCAATTTTCAATGCACACAACAATAATATTTCGCATAACTCACAATTACAGAAACATATCACATCTTTTACAAACATTCTAGGAAAATTGATGCATATTTAGCCATTTTTATGCACAAAACATTTATAATTAAATCCGATCAAAATTTTAACATAATATAGATTAACATAAGGATATCAGTTTACTAACTTTAAATGAATACTAATGCACATTTGGTCCATTTTTATGCCCAAAATAAGGTTATTTCACAATACAGGTACAATTGCCTAAATATATTACATTTTTACTAATATTTTATAAAATCTAATGCATATTTAGCCAATCTGATGCACAAAATAGGTACAATTAAATCTGATGCACAACAAAATATAGATTAACACAAGAATGTTAGGTTATACAATAATAATCGAAAGAATTTTAATGAACACTATGAACACAAATCATGCACCTTTATGATAATATGAACAAAACCTGGTTGATTTGAGTTAGGTATATTCTCTTTGCCACTAAACATCATTTTTGACCATGAAATCATCGATTTCAGCTTCTATTTCATTGAATCGGTGTGGGCATCTTTAGTTTACAAAGATTTGAAGTATTTTTGAAAGCTTAAACGTGAGATCAGAGTTAGATCGTGATATTAGGGATAAGGTAATGTTAGAGAGAGAGAGAGAGAGAGAGAGAGAGAGAGAGAGAGAGAGAGAGAGAGAGAAAGAGAAGTTCAAGTAATGGACTTATGGTAGCTAAGAGTTTGATGACGGTTAGAGGGTTTTGTTAAAGGGAAAATTACATTTTTACCCTTCCAACAATAATTATCAAACTGATTAATCTCATCCATTGATTTTAAATCAATGGTCCAAAATTCTTCTTATCATTTTTACCAAAAAATCTCTTTTTATTTTAACTCCCCCTATATATATATATAGGGTTCGGTTCTAGAGAAAAGTATATTTAGATAGAAAAGTGAGAAAAAAAGTTACATGGTAGAATTTGATAACAATTGAAAGTTCATGGTAAAAAATGAAAAAAGAACAAAAGAAGGGAACATCACAAAACATATAAACGATCTATTATTTCACAACAACACCACACACCATCTCCATCGCCACCACTACCCACCCACCACGCTGCCGTCAAAAAACACCGCACCACAACGGCATCAATACCATACTTCCACCACAACATCATACCATCACTTCTCGATCTGGTTAGTTTTCTTCACGAATTGATCTTCCCATTCAAGTGTTTAACTTAAAATTTCTGGTTCATATTGTTGATTTAAACTTGCTATAATTTTGTATAATTATCAATTTCAGCAACTAGAATAAGTTTTTAATTATGTATATCCTAAAGGTATTTAATTACAATTTCTTTAATTTTTATGTTATTTTAGTTTTCTACTAGATATGGAACAAATTTGGCGAAAAAAGTACATGAAAAATGTGTTTATTAAAAGTTGCACACCAGGTGTTTGATTAAATGTCTGAGTAAGATTTATAATTGCTATGCACTAATTTGCTGCATATGTGTTTAATATTGAATGATATGACATCTTAGGGCATCTTTGTGTAAATTTGTAGCATCAGATTACACGATAGGGCACCAGGTTGTGTATTAGTGCATCTGTGTTTGTAGTTGTTGCATCAGGTTAAAGGTTTGTATGTTTAGTGCATCAATGAAAATATTAGAGCATTAGTGAGTATGATTAGTGCATCGTCAGATATTTAAGGCATCAGTGTTTAGGTTTAGTGTATCCGTTTGGATGTTTTGTGCATCGTTGGTCATAGTAGGGCATCAATTTGTACGTTTAGTGCATCGTTAGAAATACTTAGGCATATGTTTGTATGTTTAGTGCATCATTGAACATATTAGAGCATCAATGATTATGATTAGGGCATCATAAGACATATTAAGGAATCATTGTGTACATTTAGTATATCCGTTTGTATGTTTAGTACATCTTTAGTCATAGTAGGGCATCAATTTGTATGTTTAGTGCATCGCTGGTAATACGTGGCCATCTGTTTGTATGTTTAGTGCATCAACAAACACATTAGGGCATCAATGAGTATGACTAATGTAGTGCATCATCGTTTGTATGTTTAGTGCATTGATGGAACTACTTGGCATCTGTTTGTATGTTTAGTGCATCGATGAACATATTAGGGCATCGATGCATAACATTGGTGCATCGTTAGAAATATTAAGGCATCCATATGTATGTTTAGTGTATCCGTTTTTATGTTTAGTGCATCTGTTAGCATGAGAAGAATGAAATGTATCATAGTTAACTCAAATTTAAAAATAAGTATTGACATCGATATAATGCATATGGCCATCCTTGCAACAAAAGGAAAGTGTAGCTCATTTGTTGATGAACTACTACCATTAGTTGTGTGTTTGGCTGGGTATGTCTTGAACATTAGTTAGATAAGTAGTTGTTTTAGTATTTGGTAAATCAAGTTATTTAAGGATTTAAGATGTAAACCATTCATAGTTAGTTAAGGAGTTTGTAACTGTGCAAGCACTCACAACTGGTTATCCACTGTACCAGACCATAATAAGTAGATACAATAGTTTATAGTAACCAATCCCGAACACCTCCCAAGTTTCTAGTCTTTTGTATTGCAAAGTTTGGACTTTGTGAATTGTGTTGGATTATGGTGTATAAAGAATTATTGTTAGTGATTAGGATCGCTTACTGAGACTAATTATGCTTCTTGAAGTAGTGTAAAACAATGGAGTAGAAAGTGTGTAGGATTACTTTTGCTTTAACGGAACACTCTAGTTAGGTAAGCAATTGATTGAGTGTTGGGCAAATCAGCTTATTAAGGGTTTAAGAGGTCAATTGATAAGTTTTTAAGTAGTTTGAATGAGAAACTTCTGAACCGCTTATTTTGCTGTCAAATTAGTGGTTAATTGTATAAGTTTGTTACTTTTCAAGACTGAGAATTGGGTATCTATTGTAACAAAATGCCATAAGCTAATAAAGAGTTTATAATATGCAATGCTGAACACTTCCCGAGCTCATGTGTTTTGCATTCTAAAGGTTTTACTCCAACTATCTGGCTGATAACGCTTATTTTGTACATGTTTTAGTCGTGTTATTTGTATATTTTTGTATATTATTTAGTTATGTTGATGAGCATTTTGCACTTAAAAGGTATTAAGATGTGTTCAGGTCTAGGTACAAGGAAATATCAAAGAATGACGAAGAAAAGCCAAAAGATCAAGAGAATATTCAAGAAAAGATCGTCGTCAAAGATATTGATTCATGTTACGATTATTTCCGATGTACAAGAGAAGGATGTGAAGATGGAGTCAAGATTAAGTGCTTAAAAGAGTGTTAAAGATTGGAGTTTATTGCCAACCCATGGTTAAAATACACATGCAAACCAAATTCTATACCCAAGGTTGAAGCTGAGATTCAAACCCAAGGTTCAAAAGCCCAACCTGAGGTTGAGCAGTCATCCCAGCTGCAGGTTCAAGTCTGAACCGCAGGTTGAGATATTTCTGAGATGAAGAGTTGCATTAACTCAAGGTTTTAACTACCATAATGACTAAAGTCCGATCATTTCCTCTCTTTTATGATTATTGAAGGCTTGTGACAGTTTTTGGGGATGATTTCAAGCATAAATAAGACCCTAATCACCTCATTATCATATACAATACTAGAGGCTTGATACTTGATACACATTATCAATATCAACTTAACACAAGACAAATCTCAATCAAGCCTTACAACATAAGGACTTGATCATAACTTATACAACCCGAAAGATCTCAATAATTCCTGTCATTCTTACCAAGAAGAGTTGGAGATACTTGCTAGAAGAGGCAGAGAATTCCCTTGTTCGATTGGAGGCCTTAAGGAGTGCTATAACTCTTTACATTTCTTACTCATTGTATTCTTGCTTTGGGTAACTTTCTTTTACTTAATTATTATGTTGAACGATTTGATGTTGAATGAAATGTTACGTTTGTTGATGAAACTTGTTATGGAATAATTTGTGATACTTGTTTGAGAATTATGTAGACTTTCGTGTGAATGTTGAATGATTAGTCGGTTAGAAAAAGTGATTGTTCTCATAAGTTTGTTTAAATATAATTCGTGTTCTAAAACTGGTTGATTAAACTTTGTTGGATTTAAAGGTCAAAAGAGTTTTTAATATTGTTTAAATCCAAGAAATTGGTGCACAAATGGATTGGTACATGATAATTGACAACTATTAAGTATTCAAGTTTTTAAATGAATTCGGGAATATTTAATCACGAGATTTGGGTCGAAAGGACTCGTAAGAACTAATGTTACTAATCATCTTTTTCACACATTTGATAACACAAAGGGCTAGCGTAATGGGATGATGTAGTGGCCCAAAGGACTCACCCGTGAAACTAGTAGAAACATGGATTTTCTTGATATTACCCATTGACTAGAAAACCTTGTGAAAATTGGTATGTGCCTTCTATGTTTCACCCAAACATGTTCAACATTTTATCACGATTGTTTATTATTTCTAAACAAGTATTTGTTCGTTTGATTGATTGAATTCGGAACCATTGTTTGTTTATTTGTTTATTTACAAGTGCTTTAGAGTGTGACAATCTTTAGTACTATTTTTTGTGCTACTACGTAAATTGCTAAGTTTAAACCGCGTAGTCTCTTGGGACGATCCCTATTTACCACAAACGATATTACACACGGACGAGTATACTTGCTCGTATGCGTTGTTCTTAATAATCGGTAAAAAGGTGTTTTATAAATTTAAAATTTGAGTGAAACTTGGGATATAATATATAACCGGTTTTACGCGCATCAAGTTTTTGGCGCCGCTGCCGGGGACTACTTAGATTAGTTTAGCTTAGTTTAGGTTAGTTTAGTTGTAAATACCAGCATAGAATTTTTTCTTGTTTTTTTGCATGAATTTTAGAGTTAATTTTATTTTTGTTTCTTGTGATTGTTTGGTTTTTTTTTTATTGATGAATTGTTAAGTGTTTTTGATTAATATGCTCTAGTTTTATTTGTTAATTTCATCTTTATTTTATTTTATGTTGATTTGTTTTAGTATAAAGTGTATCTACCGTCTGCTGGAAAAAAAAAAAAAAAATTTGAAAAATGTACCAACCGTCTGCTGGAAACCCAACCGCCGCGGTTGGGACACTCTGTGAACGCCAAAAACACCTAAACCGGCCGGCTCAGTTTGAACCGGACCGGCTGAATCTCTCGGTAAACTTTGAACCAACACCAACCGCCGGTTCAATCTTGAACAGCGGCGGTTGAACCTCTCGGTAAATTTTGAACCACCCAAACCGCCGGTTCGGGTGGTGAACCGCCAGTTACTGTTCGAAAAAGAAAAAAAAATTATTTTTATTTTCCTTATTTCCTTTTTATTTGTTTAGTAATTTGTTTATTTAGTTCGTTTAAATCGTTTTAGATATTTACTAATGTTTTCGTATTTGAATAGTTTAGTTTTTTTTTACTAACCCCTAACGTTTATTTTAGATTTGTTGTTTATGAATGTTTAGTTTATTTTTAGTTATGGATTCGCCTAGTGAAGTTTCGGCTTATTTGGACAATTTGGAAATGGAATTGATGGATGTTGGAGATGTTATGGCAAGAATGAAGAAAATGTTTGATATGGAGAAAGTGGAATGGCAAGCGAAAGGAAAGGATATTGAACTTAGGGAATGTGAACCAGAAAAGCCACGGGTGATCACTTTCACTCGAGCTAAGTTAAGGGAATATGATGAGCCAAGTATGAGGTATTCTACGCCTTGTAGAATCGAAGGTTTTGGAGCTTGGGATGTGGAATGCAATATTGGACAAGGTGAAAGCTATGTGACATATGCATTTTATGAAAAGTTTTGAGATGGAAAGTATGAAGTGGATAAGTACAATAGAAGGATAGCAAGGGATGTTAAAATTGACATTCATGGTTACACTTTTACTATGGATTTGATTGTTGATGAGTATGAAGACACTACAGACCCTTCCGTTGTGTTTGGAAGGAATTTCTTGGTAGCAACCAAGTGTGTTCTTGATTTTGGTTAAGGAGAGATGCAACTTAAGATTGGGGAATTGCAAGATGATAAGGATGTTGATTGGTTGATTGAGCAAATGGAAGAGGCTTGTGAAAATGAAGATGGTACTTTAGGGAGCACGGAAATGGTCAAGATGGGAAAAGCTTCTGGTCTCAAACAAAAATACCCACCATTCAAAGGTCTTATACCCTCACCATCGTCACTACCACACCCTACTACACTAATCAAGGGAGAAAATTCTTCTAATCCAACACCCTCACCAAAAGAAACACCACCCAAAGAAACCATTGATGAAGCCAAATGTGTTGAGGAAATCACAACAAAATTAAAGGAGTTACTTAATGAGAAACCCATACTCCATGTTTTGGAACACAATGTTCATTATAGGAAGTTACTTGATGAAATCTTGGCTGAAAAAGATGAAGCTTGATAAGAAAAGTGTGATTGAGGAAGAGGAAGAAGAGAAAGTTATGGAAAAAGGTTTGCCTAAGAAGAAGGAGGATCCGGGAAATTACCTTATCCCGCTCAAAGTTAATGGAACCATTGCAATAAATGCCTTGGCCGATACGGGGGCTAGTGTGAGTATCATGCCTTATAAACTTTATAAGCTTTTAGAGTTAGGAAGAGCTTGTCCTTCTAATGATATTTTGTTGATGGCGGACAATACCTTGGCTAAATCCTATGGAAAAGTGAAGAACGTAAGACTACAAATAGGTTTCCAAACCTACTTGTGTGATTTCTTGATCTTAGATGTGCCTATTGATAAGGAGACGCCTATGTTGGTTGGTCGTCCATTTTTTAGTACAATTGGAGCCATAATTGATAATGGGAAAGGAACAATGGAGATTGATGATGTAGTGGCTAGGAGAATTTACCATGCTAAGAAAAGAAACAAGATTCTAGCGGATGAGGAATCGGATGAGGAAGATTGGTTAGATATGTTTGATATTAGCCATGATAGTGAAGGAAACCCGAAGTATGGAATAACCGCACCGTCGTTTGAACATATTGAGGATGATATGGAACGTGCATTGGCTATGGAAAACTATTTCAATCCTTTCAAAAACATAATTGTGTACAAGAAGATGGTTGATTTTCTTGGTTCTTTGCCAATTAAACTCAAGAATATTGAGTGGACATCCGATGGTTATAGCAAGTATCAAAAAGTTGAGGGAGACAAGGATTGGCATACTAAGATTGAGATCACTAGCCCAAGTGGACGTCGTTTCACTCGTACGTTTAAGACAAGAGAAACCGATAGGGTACTTTCGGGAAAATTCAATTCGGAGGATATCCTACGGTTTGGGAATTATTTTGATTAAGGAAGCATTTTGGAGGAATAAAGAAGCTTATTGCTAAGCTTCCGCTCATTTTGTCTTTGATGAGACTTTTTATGATTATTTGCATTTTTATTATTTTTGTTTATTTCGTTATGTTTTTCATTTCTATGTTAATTTTTGGTGTGTTTTAGCTTTATAAGCTTTATAAGCTTTTAATAATATGAAGTATTTTATGTTTGAATTTTTAGTTTGTTTAGTTTGTTTAATTTAAGTTTATTGAAAATGTTTGAAGTGTTTATGAGTTGTGGTAATCATTCAAAATTATTTGGAAATGTCGAGAAATTGGAACACGATTTTGTTTAAGTCAGGTTTTGTGCTAAAAATTTTACCAACCCGCGGTTGATAACCAACCTCCAGTTGAAGTACCCAACCCACGGTTTGAGTCTTCATTTTTCCAAACAAGATAAAAAAAGAAAAATACCACAAAGCACCAACACTCTCAACATCATTCCAAGATTAAAGTTTGATTCGCACATTAAGTTTCTAAAGATTCAATGGCATCAAAAAGGGTAAGTAACACCATCTAATTGCTTTAATTTGTTCTCAATTTGAATTTGATTTCTAGGGTTTTGAATTGGGCGAATTTTCTAGAGTTCGAATTGATTGAATTTCTTTGATGGGGTTGCTAGAGGATTGATGATAGGTTTGATTGCAAGTTAAATTACATGAATTGGTTGAGTATTGAATGAGAATTTGAGGTTTTGAGATTTAGGGTTCATATATGTTGAATTTTTGAGAATTTGAAATCAAGATTGACTGGATTTCTTGTGGTATATGGTTATGAATTAGTGTTTGTATGCTATTTGATTAATTATATGGACCACTTCTTTGTTTGATTTTGATTTGATTCAAGGATTTTTGAGGTTTAGAAGTGAAGAGGATATGGAGGTTTAAGCATTTAGAATAAGCACTAATAAGCTAAATAGAGGAAGGTAGTAACTTGTTAGGAAGTGGGGAAGAGCTAGAAAAATCGTTTTTGATGTTGATGTGCTGCGAACTGCCGGCTGGGAAATCCCAACCGCCGGCTGAGACCATCAGAGGCACTTGAACCACCGGCTGAGATGTGAGCCGTGGCGGTTCAAGGTTTCTGTCCCCCAAGGTTTTCTGAACCGCCGTTTCAAAACTGAACCGCGGCAGTTCAGACCGACTGTTTATAATAATAATAAAAAAAATTATTTTGCTTTGCTAATTTATGTTACAAGTTGACCTTTAGCTCCAACATTTCTTGTGTACTTGTTTTGTTTTGGTTTTATAGAAATTTGTTCGTCAAGAGGAAGAGAACCCACATATTGCTTTGTACGCGAAACAAGGTCGGGGAGTGAAAGAAGCAAGTCTCATGCCAATCACTAGTGAACATTTGAAATGGGGAAAATTAAGCAAGAAAGCTAAAGCTTGTTTTAATAGCTGCTTGGCTAAATTGCAAAGGAAGGAGATTGCAGTACCAAAGTTGGTTAGTTGGAGCTTGATCAAGAAGTATAACCTCTATGATACTCTAGAAAAGTTGCTGGAAGTTAGCATGGAGTGTGACGATGGAGTTTTTGAGGATTTTAGTTTGGAGATCCCTTTGAGAATTAATGAAAAGGAAATCTACAAGGAATGGTGCTTGGAGTTCTTTGCCACCATCTATTTCAACCAAGAAGTAAATTTGAATAACATCTTGAACGAAAAATGTATTTGGTTTAGATTGTGTGGGGATAACCATGTGTTAACTTTGCCGGAGTTTGGGAAGTTGCTTGGGTTGTACAATGACAATGACCTAGATGAAGAAGAGTTTGTAGTTCACTTTAGTAAGTTGGAAAGGGATCCACCGAAGTATGTACTAGAATTTGGAACGAGATTGGAGATCCCAATAGTGTAAGACCAAAGGTGGTGGAAATTCATTCACCTATGGCTAGGCTTTTGCACAAGATGCTTGTGAACTCGTTTGTGCACCATGGTAATAGTCAGGACAAAGTTCATCAACCAGATTTGTGGTTGATTGAGATGATTATGGGTAATCGTGACGGACAAAAGTTAAAGATGAACGTGGTGTGGACTTTGGCAGTTTATTTGTCTAAGTGAGCAACTATTATGTCCGAGCATGGTTATATTAATGGGGGCCACTATGTGTCCAAGATTGGAAAGAGCTTGGGGTATGATACACCAAATGAGTTGAATAAGATCACGGTGATGAAAGAGTGTGAGAAGCTTGACAAAAAGAGTTTTCAAGGTTTGCTCGATCACGATAGGATGTGTTTAGTTGAGTATATTGCAAATGTGGCTCGTAGCCAACCACAACCTCAACCACAACGTATGGAACAACCATCGGGGTTAGATTCGGGATGGGGTGAATGGCATGCAAACTTGCCACAAGTTGAGAGAAGAGAAGTTTAGAGAGATATGACTATGATGAGGATTGGAAATCAAATGGACTATTGTGCACCGATTCTCACACACCTTGGTTAACAAAGTGTTCCACCATATTCGTTTCCAATGACTTATGCACCACCTAGTGTTCCACCTTACCCATACCCATATACACCATATCCATCGGAACATGTACCTTTCCCAACATCGTCTAGTGCATTTCAAGGAAATGAAGGGTATAATGTTAATCAAGAAGGATTCATGGGATCAAGAGGTTATAAAGCAGGAACATCGTCGGGAGGTTATGGCTTTGGAGTGTTGGTAGATTATCGAGGGGACGATTGTGATGACATAGATGATGAATGATTTTAACTATCATTCGAGGTTTATTTATGTGATGTTTTGGACAATTATTCTATTTTCTCTCTTACTTTATTTCTAATTATTATTTTTATTATGTTATGTAGGATTATTAATATGTTTTGATTTTTTAGGAACTACTTTTATTCTTAATATTTGATTAGGATTATCTAGTATTATGATTATTATTATTATTATTGTGTGTTTGTTTTTGTACGTTTGTGCATGTGCTTATTTTTCAGGTTTGAGATACCATAGAAATATTGCTCATTCATATGGTTGGTACATTTTGGAGTTTGGAATGACCAACTCATGCGTTAAATACCAAATATGGATCTCGCAAGATTTCTCGGTGATATCATTTACTATTTTTAATTTTCCCTATTTCCTTTGCTTTGAAGTTAATTTTTCACATTGAGGACAATGCAAAACTTAAGTGTGGGGAGGGAAGTAAATAGTGAAAATTATCTAGTTTTTT
The DNA here is from genome assembly GCA_021014915.2 of Artemisia tridentata subsp. tridentata. Classification (NCBI taxonomy): domain Eukaryota; kingdom Viridiplantae; phylum Streptophyta; class Magnoliopsida; order Asterales; family Asteraceae; genus Artemisia; species Artemisia tridentata. Next base: position 224,887,339 of record CP139505.1, on the reverse strand, counting down.
TAAATTATTGTGACTATTTTGGAGTTTGTTTTATTGCTCTTAAGGAAGCAAGTTGTTTTTACACCTAAAAGATTATATATAATTGAAACAACTTGAAATTTTCCAATAGCATAAAATGGCAATTTGAAATTTTTAACGTATCTCGATTAAGTGAAACAATCCGTTCTTGGGATTGATAACATTACTTGTGAATTTATAGCCTATTCTACAAATATGTGAGGATTTGAGCCTATCATTTGAAGCATATCTTTATGCTTAAATTCTATTTTCTTGCTATGAGTGTGCCGGTGATTGAATTGATTCTGGAACTTGTGCTTGTCATGCATTACGAATTCCAAAGTAAGGTCACATTCGTGTGATATAGATAAATTTAAATGATAAGAGGCAACTTAGGATTTCAACCAAATGGCCTTCTATTTACATATAATGATATATTAGCTAGCCACATTGTTAGTTAACCACTTTTTATGAACCCATTTGTTAGCGCTCATTTTTAGCGCTACATACCCTTAGTTCACCCTTTGAGCCATTCTTTTCGTTTTGTTACATCCAGAAAATACAAAAAGATTTTACACCTTTAAACTTTAGCCTAACCATTTTGTCAAGTCAAATCGATGAATTACTTGTTGTTGGCGTGAAGAAGATTTTTATGATTATGAATTTACACTTTGTATTTCGGATATACCTTTCCGACGAAGACGAAGGTGGCTACTTCTTATTTGTATTTTTGAGGTATATGCTCATCCAAAGTGTGGGGGATGTAAAAAAAATGATGAAAAAGAAATATATAGCCAATGTGCTATAATTATGAAGATGAAGGAAGAAGAAGTACGTTTGAGATATCGATTAGCCAATGCGCTAAGACGTGATATACATTTATATGGTGATCGATGAAAGAAATAAAAGAGAAAAAAAAAGTTGATTAGGAGGCTATAATCATTTCAGGATACATGGTTCGATTCTTTTTGCAACAAGTGATTTTGGTATTTGACTTGATTATTGTTACATTACTAATTCACCTAAATAATCCCATGCCTTATCCTAACCCTTTTTGCTTTGTGAAGATACCGACTGTATGAATATTCTAGTGACCATCCAGTTCTTGAATAATCGAATAACGCGCTAGCGATCTAAGGTATTTTACTTTAGTAACCATCCGTTGTTTGAGTAAATTAAGAATTCATGCTAGCAATCTATTATGTTCGTACAGTAGTTATTTGAGCATAAGTTAATATTAACCCTCAGCCTAACATTTCAACCCGCATAAAAGTCCTCTTTGATAAGTTTATTTTTTTCTTACATGATTTGGATTAGTTTTGATACTTGTACAAGCTTATGGTATGAAATGAATTCATGACTAAGCAAGTGAGTGAAATACACCTCCACCAAAAGAAATGAGTACTGAGTGAATTAGATTATTACCTTCTTTTCGTGAGGAGCTTAGTTGTGTTATCTAGCTTGATCGAGTATTTCGTTTAAATTTCACGTACAAATAGTAAAAATCACTTTTTGATCTTTTGCTTTGGCTATAAAGAAGATTAGTGAAAATTTTGAGAATCATGATGGTGGCTTTTGGAAAACTATTTTTTTCAAAAGATTACTTTGCTTGAAGGCAAGCAAAACCTAAGTGTGGGGGATTTGATAACGCTCATTTTGTACATGTTTTAGTCGCGTTATTTGTATATTTTTGTATATTATTTAGTTATGTTTATGAGCATTTTGCACTTAAAAGGTGTTAAGATGTGTTCAGGTCTAGGTACAAGGAAATATCGAAGAATGACGAAGAAAAGCCAAAAGATCAAGAGAATATTCAAGAAAAGATCGTCGTCAAAGATATTGATTCATGTTACAATTATTTTCGATGTACAAGAGAAGGATATGAAGATGGAGTCAAGATTAAGTGCTTAAAAGAGTGTTAAAGATTGGAGTTTATTGCCAACCCAAGGTTGAAATACACATGCAAACCAATTTCTAAACCCAAGGTTGAAGCTGAGATTCAAACCCAAGGTTCAAAAGCCCAACCTGAGGTTGAGCAGTCATCCCAGCCGCAGGTTCAAGTCTGAACCGTAGTTTGAGATATTTCTGAGATGAAGAGTTGCATTAACTCAAGGTTTTAACTACCATAATGACTAAAGTCCGATCATTTCCTCTCTTTTATGATTATTGAAGGCTTGTGACAGTTTTTGGGGATGATTTCAAGCATAAATAAGACCCTAATCACCCCATTATCATATACAATACTAAAGGCTAGATACTTGATACACATTATCAATATCAACTTAACACAAGACAAATCTCAATCAAGCCTTACAACATAAGGACTTGATCATATCTTATACAACCTGAAAGAGTTCAATAATTCTTGTCATTCTTACCAAGAAGAGTTGGAGATACTTGTTAAAAGAGGTGGAGAATTCCCTTGTTCGATTAGAGGCCTTAAGGAGTGCTATAACTCTTTACATTTCTTACTCATTGCAGTCTTGCTTTGGGTAACTTTCTTTTACTTAATTATTATGTTGAACGATTTGATGTCGAATGAAATGTTACGTTTGTTGATGAAACTTGTTATGGAATAATTTGTGATACTTGTTTGGGAATTATGTAGACTTTCGTGTGAATGTTGAATGATCTGTCGGTTAGAAAAAGTGATTGTTCTCATAAGTTTGTTTACATATAATTCGTGTTCTAAAACTTGTTGATTAAACATTGTTGGATTTAGAGGTCGAAAGAGTTTCTAATATTGTTTAATTCCAAGAAATTGGTGCACAAATGGATTGGTACTTGATAATTGAAAACTATTAAGTATTCAAGTTTTTAAATGAATTCGGGAATATTTAATCACGAGATTTGGGTCGAAAGGACTCGTAAGAACTAAAGTTACTAATCATGTTTTTCACACATTTGATAACACAAAGGGCTAGCGTAATGGGATGATGTAGTGGCCCAAAGGACTCACCCGTGAAACTAGTAGAAACATGGATTTTCTTGATATTACCCATTGACTAGAAAACCTTGTGAAAATTGGTATGTGCTTTCTATGTTTCACCCAAACGTATTCAACATTTTATCATGATTGTTTATTATTCCTAAACAAGTATTTGTTCGTTCGATTGATTGAATTCGGAACCATTGTTTGTTTATTTGTTTATTTACAAGTGCTTTAGAGTGTGACAATCTTTAGTACTATTTTTGTGCTACTACCTAAATTGCTAAGTTTAAACCGCGTAGTCTCTTGGGATGATCCCTATTTACCACAAACCATATTACACACGGACGAGTATACTTGCTCGTATGCGTTGTTCTTAATAATCGGTAAAAAGGTGTTTTATAAATTTAAAATTTGAGTGAAACTTAGGATATAATATATAACCGGTTTTACGCGCATCAAGTTTTTGGCGCTGCTGCCGGGGACTACTTAGATTAGTTTAGCTTAGTTTAGGTTAGTTTAGTTGTAAATAGTAGCATAGAATTTGTTCTTGTTTTTTTGCATGAATTTTAGAGTTAATTTTATTTCTGTTTCTTGTGCAAATCATGTCTATCATATCTGGGAAATTTTGGTAGATATATGCCGTGGTAAGATCTTTGTTTCTACATGTTTGGGTAATGCATAATAAACCATAATACATAGATCTATTTTATAAATTTGGTAGGACATTGCTGGTTGGGTAACGGGTAAATGGATAATTTTTAGTACGAGGTGAAACACGCAGACCATGTCAATTTGGGTTGTCTTAACTCGAATGGGTCAAATGATGTACTTTAGAGCATCCGTTTAAGGTACTTTACTGCATCCATTTGTATCATAGTAGCAAAACAAGTGACATCAATTACCAGTTCAGTTTTATCATAGTAGCAAAACAAGTGACATCAATTACCAGTTCACTTTTATGACAACAACAAAACAAGAGGGTGTTTGGGAATGCTCGTCTCAATCTGTTTAAATGTCTGATATGTAGAAAATGACATACAAACAAATGCTTGTTTTAGTCACACCCCTAGAAATCGGGTCCAGCGGAAGCATACATGCCACTGGGGTGCAACTCAATTGGTATCACAACACAAGTGCAGAGAACGGTTTTCACCTCAATCATTTAGATTAAAATTGTTTAACAAAAGTGTTAAATTTACATTGTTAAAAGTAGTGCGGAAGTAGGCCCTTAAGTAAGTTAAACGGTCCCCAAATGAATATCAGAGTCTCCTATGACTATGCCATGCCATGCCCTGCCAAAAGCCTCCTGTAGCGTGCGGTTGCTTAATACCTGAAAATACATGCTAAAAGTGTCAACACGAGGTTGGTGAGTTCATAGAGATTAGTGTAAAATGTAAAGCATTTGAAAATGATTTCCCAGCAAAGGCGTTATAAATCCACCCAGTTCCAAGCCCCGCCCATACAAGACTTGCAACCTGTGTGTTTACAACCCACTGCCAAATATGATTTGGTTTAAGTGAACGTCAAATGATTTATGGACCACAAAACGTAATGTTAAGTGTGACAATGTCGCTATATAAAGGTAAGTGTGATAATGTCTCCATATACTAAATCTAACAATGTTGCCATATAAATAAACCTGACAATGTCGCCATGACAATGTCGTCATAAGATAAACTCTGACAATGTCGCCATATAATCTAATCTAGCAGTGTCGCCATAAATATATATCTCTGACAATGTCGTCATATAACTAAAATAATACAAAATTAACAGTCCATAACATAGGCAATATGAAATAGCTTAATGTACTAGGGTCCATAATGAAATGATCAAGGGTGAACAATGTGAACACAAAATACTTCCGAGCAACGACTCAAGTATTTTAACCAATCAATAATGTTTGAAAGACAACTCACGTCTCAAGCAAAACAAGCATGGAGTTTAAATGTAAAACGAGCATAGAGTTTAATGAAAAACGAGCATGTATTCTCCCCCAAAACAGTTACAAAACAAGTAAAAGGAGGGGCTATGAAACTCACCTGATGCGATAGCAACAATGAAAATAATGAATATGCTGAAATGAGGCACGACCTCTACCCGCAACCTAATATGAATGATAGGATCTAATGTAAGCAATGAAATGATGCTACACATGCAAATACGTATGTTAACGATACCACTCGTTAGTTTTGTAAATAACGTTCATCGTCGAAAAATACATTTTTGACGTCTCGTTAAGTTAATAAACCCTTTTTGTACAAATGTGTTGAAACGGTACTCCAAGATCCTCGTTTGGTGTTTTTATGGTCTAATATAATGTTTTCGTCGCAAAATATCACTTTTCATAATTTGTGAAAATATGCTCAAATGGCCTCGTAAAACTAGTTGTGAAATATTGTACATTAAGTGTTAGCGAATATACTCGATGTTTTTGAAAACCTTGTAACCATGTCTTAATGTCGTTTCATTTAACTTTTGATCATACGCGCCTCGAACAATTAGAAAATCGGCTATCAATGTTATGCCTTGTAAAAACACTAGTTTTTATACTTGGATTATTTTTCTATTAGTGGGCTGTCAAAACGGTTAATGTTCGTCGGGCTTTAAACGTGCATATCTCGGTTGTTATGAGCTCGTTTTCTACGTTGTTTATATCCACGGATTTGTCATAACAAGAACTAACATAATCTAAGTAGTTTGGCTCTCCTAGATCACGTCTAACGCCTCGTTTGGTCCTTTAAAGTTCAGCTAACAGCACGCTTATTTTTAGAAAATTAGTTTTCATCGTCTAATTTCGAACGATCATATCTCCTTCGTTATAAGTCAGTTTTTAGTGATTCTTGCGGCCACGGTTTCGTTTTTGAAAGAACTTTCTGAATATGAAGGCCAAAATATACCAAAAATTACTGAGTTTTCCAGTTTACACGATTTTGGACAGTAGGTATATATATGTTTTAAAAAACTCATTTCTATGGTTCTAATCTTGATCATACCACCTCAAATCAACTCCACAAGTTCGCAAATCCTACCATACACCTTCTTAGGGTGTCATGGGGTCCTAAACATCACCAACCTTGGTGGATCTCATGTGGTTATTAGTGAAACTTATAGATCTAGTGATTTAGATAGTTTATAAACAAATGTGGTATCAAAACATAAGTAACTTGCAAAAGTAACTAGTATAACCTTGAAAATACATGATCATATGAAGTAAATGAAAGAATGAAAAGATCAAAATGATGTTCTTGAAGTTTACTTACAATCTTGGAGTGATTTGATGAGAAAGGTGCAATAACTTAAGGTTTTGATCACAAGACCTTAACTACGATAGTAAATGGAGTATCATTATGCTTTGTTCTTGAAAAATTTATGGATTTCTCCTCTTGTTCTTGTTGTGGCCGATTGGGGAAGGAGAGAAAAAGAGGAAGTTTGATCTTTATTAGTTAGTTGATAGTGGAATGAATGTGTTATGAAAATAAATTCACAAACATATAAGCTAGTGCATTTAATGAATTGGTACTTATTAATCAAGTGAAATGAAGAATTAGGGGCTTAGGGGAGGGGCGGCACATGTGGAAGGAAAAGGATGAGATTATGGTAAATCAAAGCATGTGTCTCCAATTAATTAGAAATAGTTAGTTTTGGGTATACATTAGGTGTTATCGTGTACCGAGTTAACTAGAAATAAATCATGACGAGGTGAAATAAAATACAACGAAGTTTTAAAAATTGTAAAATCATGTTCCTTGCAAGAATCGGGTGTCAAAATAACTATCGGGTTAAATTATCGCAAACCGACGGAGTTATAAGCTCCTAACGGAAATTATAGCAATTGGTTTAAAAACACCGGGTAGGGTAATAATATAATCTTTATATCATTATAATTAGTATGAAAATGTATTAGGATCGTAGTCGGGAGTATTGGGTATAGTGTTAGTAGTAATGACTGAGTGGTAACGTTTAACAAATAAACGAACATACGTAAATGGAAAACACACAAACCCATGCATAACTTAATATGATGATGATGATACTGATGATATGTAGACTACTCTAGTCTATATGATGTGTCCTTACTGATGATGCATGAATACGCAGCTAAACCTAACCGGTTATGCGAATTTGAATACCCGTAAACCTAGTTTACGTAATGATGAATGATGAGCATGAATAGTGATTTTCTCCGGGAATGAATAGTGTTTCGTGAATAGCTCAAAGTCTCAAACTGACTTCAAAAATGATGAATAGTGATTAGTGAATAGTAACCCATGAATAGTAATTTCCCGAGATGAATAGTGAAATTTGAAGCTTGAAAAGGACCTGAAATTACGGGTTGTGACATACTCCACCCGTTAAAGGAATTCAGTCCCTGAATTCAGTTAATGTTGGCCTCTGGAGTGGACTCGGTGAAGAGATGTGGATATTGGAGTCACATTGCGGTGATAAAAGATAAAACATCCATTAGATAGGGATTCGTAATAGTACATGAAGTTCATACGATAGAACTTAAAGTGAAACACAATAGGAATACAACACTAGAGAGTTTAGGTTTTCGTTTATTTTTAAGGCAGAAGTTCTTGGTTCTTGAACATTGTTGTCGTCCTCCACGTCGTTGATATGCTGACAATTCCCTCCTCTGATGACCTAGGCTCTACCACGAGCTATTCCGCCTTGGTTCCTGTTCCCATGATTTCCTTGTTTTGGACATTCATTCCTGTAATGTCCTATCTCTCCACAGCTAAAACATGTCACAGGAGGTTTCTGGTTTCCGGCAATGATTGGAAACTGGCATTCCCTAGTCGCATGACCAATCTTCTTACAGTTGCCACATGGGTTAAGACAATGTCCAGGGTTATGATGGTTTTGACACTTGTTGCATTTGGGTAGGGTACCTTGGTAACCTTTCTTTTCAGCCGAACCTGCAGCATAGGCCTTTGCGACTTCCTGCCTCTTTGGTTGTGGTTGAGTAGCATCGCCACTCTGATTGTTGTCCCAACTCCTCTTGTTGTTGTTGTTATGATCATTGTTGTTGACGATGGTTCCATTCTTTATCACCTGAGCCATAAGCTTTTGAGATATCCTGATAGCTTCGTCTAGAGTTTGTGGGTCAAAAGAAATCACATCTCCGCGGATGCTGTGAGGTAGTCCACCAATGAAATTTTCTAGCAGCTTCTCATTATCGGGAACCATAGTTGGACATAGCACAGCCAACTCCTGAAACCTCCTGATATATGCCTCGATATCATCACCTGCTGTTACTAGCTCATAAAACTCTGTTTCCAACTTCTTTATTTCAGTGCGTGGACAAAACTTCTTAGTCAGCAACTTCTTGAATTCATCCCACGTAAGCTTGTGAGCATTTTCCATTCCCATGGGTTTTGCATACGAATTCCACCATGACATAGCTTCCCCAACGAGTGTACTGGTAGCAAATTTTACCTTGTCCTCCTCTGGACATTTGCATAAAAGAAATACATATTCTGTCTTTTCAAACCAACGAATCATAACAGTGGCTCCTTCAGTGCCCTTGAATTTTTCGGGATCGCCACTTTTAAAGTCCTTGTACGTACATTTACGCCCATTAGTACCATTAGCAGTTGTTCCTGCAGCTTCTGCGGTTTCTGCCCGTGAAGCGGCTTCAGCAGCGGCTGCAGCTACGGCAGCTCTTTCAGTCACCAGTGCTACCTTTATACTGTCGGCAACCAGCTTTCTGATCTGGGCGGGCGTCATAGTAGTAGTAGCTCTCTTGGGTGGCATGATTCTTCAAAACAAGAAAAGAAGAGTGAAACGTAAATAAGGCGTTTCCTAAATGTAGATGCTCTGGAGTGGCTTGTCATACAATGAAAATTGGAAGTTGCGTTATGATTATCTCGCTTGCTTCTAGACGGTGGTTCACGAGGTGATGTAGAGGTGAATATTCTTGCAACGATTGAATGTACACATATGAATGAAACCTTTAGAAATCAAGTAGGAATGCAACCCGGACATAATTCTATTATAACTATTCCCAGTATTGCAAAATTCATCTCTGAGTCGGGCATAGGTGGTCAGCCTATGTCCCACTGTCCCGGGTCGAATATAGATGACCAGTCTATATTCCACCGAGGTTCAATGAATTTTGAAATACTCAGCTCAGTTATACTAATACTATGTCCTTCACATTTGAAATGACGTTCTGAAAGACTACAGCAAGTGACCAAACTCGAGGTCGAATGATAAAACTACACAAGGAAAAGGCGTAACGCTGAGACGTGTATGATATGCGAGCATTCTTATATGAAAGACAACTATAATAATCAATGAGAATAAGCAAGTATAAATGATTTGAAAATAAGACACAAATCTTATTAAATATGTCAGCAACAAACCACAAATGAGGCATCAGCTTGGCAGGCAGGCACGCGGCGGTCATAGGGTTAAGTTTTTGTAAATGTAGCTATAGTCTAGGTTTTAAAATCACCCAGTTCTCTATAGCCTAGGCTCTGATACCAATCTGTCACACCCCCAGAAATCGGGTCCAGCGGAAGCATACATGCCACTGGGGTGCAACTCAATTGGTATCACAACACAAGTGCAGAGAACGGTTTTCACCTCAATCATTTAGATTAAAATTGTTTAACAAAAGTGTTAAATTTACATTGTTAAAAGTAGTGCGGAAGTAGGCCCTTAAGTAAGTTAAACGGTCCCCAAATGAATATCAGAGTCTCCTATGACCATGTCATGCCCTGCCAAAAGCCTCCTGTAGCGTGCTGTTGCTTAATACCTGAAAATACATGCTAAAAGTGTCAACACGAGGTTGGTGAGTTCATAGAGATTAGTGTAAAATGTAAAGCATTTGAAAATGATTTCCTAACAAAGGCGTTATAAATCCACCCAGTTCCAAGCCCCGCCCATACAAGACTTGCAACCTGTGTGTTTACAACCCACTGCCAAATATGATTTGGTTTAAGTGAACGTCAAATGATTTATGGACTACAAAGCGTAATGTTAAGTGTGACAATGTCGCTATATAAAGGTAAGTGTGATAATGTCTCCATATACTAAATCTAACAATGTTGCCATATAAATAAACCTGACAATGTCGCCATGACAATGTCGTAATAAGATAAACTCTAACAATGTCGCCATATAATCTAATCTAGCAGTGTCGCCATGACAATGTCGCCATAAATATTATATCTCTGACAATGTCGTCATATAACTAAAATAATACAAAATTAACAGTCCATAACATAGGCAATATGAAATAGCTTAATGTACTAGGGTCCATAATGAAATGATCAAGGGTGAACAATGTAAACACAAAATACTTCCGAGCAACGACTCAAGTATTTTAACCAATCAATAATGTTTGAAAGACAACTCACTTCTCAAGCAAAACAAGCATGGAGTTTAAATGTAAAACGAGCATAGAGTTTAATGAAAAATGAGCATGTATTCTCCCCCAAAACAGTTACAAAACAAGTAAAAGGAGGGGCTATGAAACTCACCTGATGCGATAGCAACAATGAAAATAATGAATATGCTGAAATGAGGCACGACCTCTACCCGCAACCTAATATGAATGATAGGATCTAATGTAAGCAATGAAATGATGCTACACATGCAAATACGTATGTTAACGATACCACTCGTTAGTTTTGAAAATAACGTTCATCGTCGAAAAATACATTTTTGACGTCTCGTTAAGTTAATAAACCCTTTTTGTACAAATGTGTTGAAACGGTACTCCAAGATCCTCGTTTGGTGTTTTTATGGTCTAATATAATGTTTTCGTCGCAAAATATCACTTTTCATAATTTGTGAAAATATGCCCAAATGGCCTCGTAAAACTAGTTGTGAAATATTGTACATTAAGTGTTAGCGAATATACTCGATGTTTTTGAAAACCTTGTAACCATGTCTTAATGTCGTTTCATTTAACTTTTGATCATACGCGCCTCGAACAATTAGAAAATCGGCTATCAATGTTATGCCTTGTAAAAACACTAGTTTTTATACTTGGATTATTTTTCTATTAGTGGGCTGTCAAAAGTCGGTTTTTAGTGATTCTTGCGGCCACGGTTTCGTTTTTGAAAGAACTTTCTGAATATGAAGGCCAAAATATACCAAAAATTACTGAGTTTTCCAGTTTACACGATTTTGGACAGTAGGTATATATATGTTGTAAAAAACTCATTTGGGTGGACTGAAACATTTTTGGTTGAAACTTGCTAGTTCCTGAGGAACTGTTTCCTAAAAATTTGTAAGAGGGTTCTGAGATGGTTTTAGAATAACTGTCCCTAGCAAAATGACCCATTTTACCACATTTAAAGTATTCAGTGGTCTCATTTGCTTTTGGCTTTGTAAAGTTGGACTGATTTCTTTAGATGAAACGTCTTGAACTAGCAAGGAGTGCCCTTTCTTGGAATTCCAAGTTCAAGTCGTTCAGGTACTCCTCATCAATCCTTTCATCAATTTCATCTTTAGAATCCTCTTGAGAATCCTGCACAACACCATTAGAATAGAAAGCAGTTGATATGTGTGTGGAGGTTAAGTCCTTTTTGGACTCAAGAGCTTTTGAGTCAGGGTATCTCCTTGAGATCAAGTTGTCCTCATAGACAAACTTCCCATAAATTTCAGGGAGCTCAAGGGTCTAAATGTGGTTATCATTCCTCAGGCCTTGTGAGAAGTTGAGCCACTTCTCAGGGAGACTGTTGACAAAGCCAACATTAGTCTCATGCTTAGTCAGTACAACACCATCGTTTGATAATTCATTTATCAAAGTCTTGTATCTGGTGTAGGTCTATGAGGGACTTTCAGAGTCTTTTGCCCTGAAAGTATTATACTCAAGTTTAAGGTCCATGACCCTATTTTCCTTGGTATCTGAGGGACCCTCAAAGCTGTTTACCAAGTCATCCCAAGTTTGCTTGGCTATTAGACAGTTGATGACTGATTCCATTATATCGTCAGGAAGACATGATATAAGGATGCTTTTCAGGCGTTGGTCTTGATTGACCACCCTCCTCTCATCAATGGTCCATTGGGCCTCAGGCTTGTTTAGCCCTGCGGCTGTCCTAGGGATAAATGGGCCATCCCTGATACAGGTGATGTAGTAGGGTTCCATACCGGTAAGATAGCAAATCATACGCTTCTTCCATTTGCTAAATTTCCCAGCTTCAAGTCTGGGTGCAACAGCGGAGTAGCTGCCACCCTTTTTGTCGACTAGCTGGGGTACATTGATATAAGCCATAGTAGGATCTTGGTTTTAAAATCCTAGAGCACTCTTGGTTAGTTTAAAAAGATTTTATAAACCAGAGGCTCTGATACCACTTGTTGTCCCTTAACACGTTTAGAGTTAACTAGAAAGTTAATCTATTTGTGTTTATGACTAATACAATGTTATGATTCATTCTAACAGTTATAAAACGTGAATATAGAAAACTCAAGATAATTTTCATCGTTTAAATTCTTATTAGAAATGAATCAAAGAATCTATACCCAAGTGTTTTGCGGAACAAACACTTGAGATTGAATAGACAAGGTATGGTGGTGTCTCCTATCTAAACTCAAGTTTTGCTTGAGTGGTAACAATGCGACCTCACTGAGCTATCTCAGGGATACGTTACTCTTTGTAGGAGAGAAGTTGTTTTGCAAAAGACTAAGCTTTAATTGTACAAAACACACTCAACTTCTCTCCTTCTCAATCTATTTATACACAAGTAAACTGAGTAAAAGTAATTAAAATATTACAAGTTGTTGAGCAAGCGTGTCTGACAATTACAACAGTAATTGTCATTTTCAAGAACCAATAGAAATGGCCTATTAAGTCTTTAGGAGTGGTTGGTCTGACACTCCAAGACTTTAAGCCGTCTTAGGAAGGATTTCTTCCTGACAAGATAAGATTTGATCTTATCTTAAATCCTTCCTAGATATTTCTGCCTTTCTTCTCAGGCACTTAGTTCTTCAGGACACGCTTCTCAGTTATCACTCTTAATTACTTCATTGTTGTTGAGGAGACTGGGGTTCAGTGAGTTCTTGGCAAATACTCACTGAACCATCATCTTCCTCTTTGGCTTAAGTGCTACATCAGGGAGTACCGCCTTCCTGAGTAGTGAATCCTTCTACTTAAATTCGCCTTAAGCATCCTAAAGATGACTCACTGAGAGGCTGTTCTCTCAGTGACTTGAATTGTTCTCGGTTTAAGTTAACACTTAGTTAATTAGTGTCCAAATCATGTTTTAAGTATTCTTGGGTGATTCATATCAAGGAGGTGGAACTCGTGTGTGAATCCGAACGATGCTAATTGCAGAGGCGCAAAAGTAAACCCGCCCCATTTCGAATCATACTAAATAGGTAAACTGTTTAAATCTGGGGCTTTTTAATCACTCGAGTGCACTAATGATGTTAAAGGTCATGGCATGTGTATTTCCTTCTAAATGTCTTGCCAAACTAAGAACATAGCAGCCTCCTTTGCAACTTGAACTTTGATGTTCCAGATGTAAAATGATACTAATGAAGAATCTACTGATCACAGGCCTCCGATTCTATAATACATGAGAGTTTGGGTGTGGTAGCGAGGATAATGATCTCACGCAGAATGAGCCTGAATGTGCTAAATTTGTTGAGCCATATATACGTAGAAGAGTTGTTTGGCATTTAGAGTAAAGAAGGGTCGTCATCTTTGTAGCCAGAACCGGAAATCCCTTTCTCGCACTACAGCCATTCGCTGTGCAGAGAGTAAGTTTTAGTTTATTTAAATAAGCTGATAGCCTAAAGTTCGTAAAGCTCCAACATTTTTTCACAAGCTTCTCTAAATTGAAGGATGTTTGCAATTGCTCATTTAGTTGTACCTGCTTATTGTGTTTAGCCATTAGCACCTTTGAGTCTTGTTTTTTAAGACTACCCTGAAGTTATTGAGTGTTGCAATCCAAATGTAACAACCGACAAGTTTCCAAAAGTTATTCTACTAGCCAAAATAATTATTTTTGATTTCCCTTAGCTTTTAAATTCCCTTGAACTTGTTTGGGCTTCAAAAATAGTGGATATCTTGTTAAAACATGAGCATTATTCATTTTTCATGCCGGCACAACCTAGAAAACGCGAAACGAATCAAATTTGATAAATAAATTGATTTCTAGAAAGTTATGCATATTAATACTCATTTTTATCAGAAAAATTATTTCGAGAACAATAGCACAAGTTTCATAATTTTTTGAGTCCGTTTGGTACATCGAATGGGTCCCACAGTGTTTAAGGCAAAAGTATTACCAACTAGACAGTTTATACCCCCGCCCAAAATGTTACCCCGCGCCCCCTACACTTTGATTTGTACAGATTTAACCCCTGCCTGGGTATAAAATGCCAATTTTTTTATTCATTTGCAACACACACACATACACTCACATATTACTCTCTCACCCTCTTCCGGCTACAACTCCGGCAACCACCGTCAACGCCGGCAACCACCATTGCCGGAAAATTTCCCGGTGAAACCCAAGCTCACACCATCGATAGATCTCGAAGCCCTCGTCTGATCTGGAGAGTTTGAGCTCAATCCGAGCTCATTTAGCACCACAGTCAACCACCACCACCTCGTCAAGACTTCCCCACCTTCTCCTCTCTTCGAATAAGTAACCCACGTGCACTAGATCTTTCTTTTTCACCGTTTTATTTCAAACCCTAATCTCTATATTTTATTAAAACTGAATAATAACTTATAAACGTTTATAAAACCTTGTGATCTTAACCTAAACCGTGTGGATCTAACTTGTTTTGCCGTGAAAACCCTTAACTCAGTCCGAGTTGGGGTGACTCACCGAGTCAACTCGCGTTAACTCGGGGTGAGTCATTTATCTTTATTATTTCTTTTGTTTCTAATTTATTATCTATTTATGTAGCTTGGATTGGAGTTTGTGGTCTCGATTGGTCCTGGTGGTTGAAGCCGAGGAGCTCCCAAGGCTCGTATGACGCTTTAACCGTGACTCAGTGAGTTACGGCGTGTATTAGGATTAGGATTAGTCAATAGGCTTGAGGCAGTATTGATATTGTGTGTATAGATTTGGATTTATTTTTATTTGATCTGGTTGTATTTAATTTGATTTGGATTTTGTTGGATTTTTGATTGGATTTTTGTAATAGGTTTTGAATTTTTGGTTTGCGTACTGGTTGTGTTGTAATTGTGGTAACCAGGAGCCTTTGGCTCGAGTAGGGATCGAGCCGTGACTCAAATGAGTCACGGCGTGGCCTCATGGTTGTGTCGTGTTGAGATTTGGAGTTGATTTGGATTTGTGGTCTTGTTATGATGATCCGAGAGCCTATTGGCTCGGGTTGGCTCGAGCCGTGACTTAAATGAGTCACGACATAGCCTCGATGTTCTTGTCGTGTTGGATTTGGATTAATTTGGTTTTGTGATTTGTCCGAAAGCCTTTGGCTCGGGAAAAACTCAAGCCGTGACTCAAATGAGTCACGGCATAGCATGGCTTGGTTGTATTGATTATGATATATTGATGTTTGGAATTGGTTGGTTTGATACCATAACCAAGAGCCTTTGGCTCGAATAGACTTGAGCTGTGACTCAATGAGTTACGATCAAGGTCTAATGGTTGATTTAGGTCAGATGGTATAAGCCGGGACCCAAAAGGGCCACGACAAGTTGGAATGAGTCTAGTCGAGACACAAGTGAGTCTCGGCGGTGTAAGACTCGAGGTTTGAAAAATTCATGTTGGTGCCGAGTCGTCTTGGACTAGGATGAGTCTTAAAATGGTTAAGTGTTAATAACTTAGGCCCGAAAGCCCAATGAAAGCCCAATAAGTGTGAGTTGAGTATTGGGCCATTATATCTTTTAGTTATTTGTTTTGTTATTTATTTAATTATTCGTTATTCAATATGGTGTTCCGGTTATTTAAATTGGAAAACATGAAATATAATTTGAACATTGGACATGGTTATTATTATTTCCTATGCTTGAATAAAAGTGGACGTTATTGGATTTACAGTATTAGCCAATGAGCTTATGGACGATTTTGGTAAATGAGACGGAATATTATGTTAGATTCATAAGAGCTTAACATATTTGGAACCGAACATAAACAAAATGGTCGATAAACTTAATAACTAATATATACGCGAATGATAGTGTCCAATTATATACATTTAATTTGTAAACTGATGTAATAAAACTTGTATTCATAAGTCGTAACGACTTGGAAATGTTTTGTAATCGGGCGCATCATGCCTAAATTTCGATAAAACCTTTTTTATAATTTAATCATTTACGATTACTCAAATATCTTCAAAACCTTTTCGATACGTATTTCATCAATTATTTTGGGAAAAGGGTAAAACACCGAAACAATCTATTGATGTTTTTTGTTTGTCTTTCTTTATTTTTCTTTTTCTTAATTTTAATTCCTCTTTTCTCTTCGTTATTCTTTCTTCGTATCCGTTCGTGTTTGCCGACTTTTATTATTTTAACATCTTGTATCCACACGATTCTTAAACGTTATTTCATTCAAACGCCATTGAAATAAAACATTTTCATTTCAAATACGAGTATTGTTTTATAAATCCCTTTAAGGTTATTGCTGAGATATATTAGTCATATACTAGGTTGCGCCCAATCTTGAGAATTGTGTTCAACTGAGTTTTGATACAAACAAACTTTGGGCGTATAACAACGTAGCCCACTTTCTCTTAAACTTGAAACACTGTGATCAACTACTTTACTTAAACCTATGAATTCACTCAACCTTTGTGGTGACTTTTAGCATGTTTTATCTCAGGTGTTAAATCATTTTCGCTGCATATCTTACCTTTGGAGGAGCTTGGCGAAGGGCATGGCATGGTCATAGAAGACTCAGAAAACTATTTGGGACCACTTTAATTCCTTTTATGAAAATTTATTTTCCGCACTATTTTAAATAATGTAAATTGAACGTTTTCAACCATGAAATTTCTTCTAAAATGGTTTAAGTAAAACCGTTCTTTGTACCTTCTGATTGTGATAACTATTCAATAACACCCCCGAACCGTATGTTTCCGCTGATCCGATTTTGGGGTGTTATAGACAGTATCAGAGCCAGGTTTTAGAGAATTGGGTATATTCGGGAACTGGGATTTTCGAAAACCCATACTATAACTATTTTTACGAAAACTTAAATCCTATGACCGACACGTGCCTCCCTACCAAGCCGATTCCTCGCTTGTAATTTTGTTGGATAGCATATTTGTTGAGATATTAAATGTTATATTCGATGAGATGTATGCCTTGCTATTTGATGGTTTATATTTCACCTCATTTTCTCTGTTCACTATAAGTATTTTCATATACTTACGTCGATGCACCGAACCTATCTCGGAGTTACGCTATTTGCTTGCGTAACCACGTTATTTGATTCCAAGTTTGGACACCTGTTGTGGTTTTTAAAACGATTCTAAAAGTAAGGAACATAGTACTAGTGTAACTGAACTGAGTATCCCGAAATTCATTGATCCTCGGTTGAGAGTAGACTGATCACCTATAATCAACCAAGGATAGTGGGGACATGGCCTGATCACCTACGTCTCAGAAATGAATTTTGAAACCTCCTTAAATTTTTAACAAAATTTGTCAGTTTAAGACTCGAAACCTCTATGATCACCTATGTCTCAGAAATGAATTATGGGTGCATCGACGTAAGTATATGAAAATACTTATAGTAAACAGTGAAAATGAGGTGAAATACAAACCATCAAATTACAAGGCATACATCTCATCGAATATAACATTTAATATCTCAACAAATATGCTATCCAACAAAATTACAAGCGAGGCATCGGCTTGGTAGGCAGGCACGTGTCGGTCATAGGATTTAAGTTTTTGTAAAAATAGTTATAGTCTGGGTTTTCGAAAATCCCAGTATACCCAGTTCTCTATAACATGTGGCTCTGATACCATCTGTAACACCCCAAAATTGGATCAGCAAAAACATACGGGTCGGGGGTGTTATTGAATAGTTATCACAACACAAGGTACAAAGAACGGTTTTACTTAAACCATTTTAGAAGAAATTCCATAATTGAAAACATTCAATTTACATAATTTAAAAATAGTGCGGAAAGGATAGGTCCATAAAAGGATTTAAAGTGGTCCCAAATAGTTTTTTGAGTCTTCTATGACCATGCCATGCCCTTCGCCAAGCTCCCCCAAAAGTAAGATATGCAGCGGAAAAGATCTAACAACTGAGATAAATCATGCTAAAAGTCAACACAAAGGTTGAGTGAATTCATAGGTTTAAAGAAAAGTAGTTGATCACAATATCTCAAGTTCAAAAGAAAGTGGGCTACGTTGTTATACGCCCAAAGTTTGTTTACATAAGAATCAGTTGAACACATTTCTCAAGATTGGGCCACGTTGTTGCACCCATAACAGAAACAGTGGGACAGTTGTTAGCACCCATAATCCAGATATTACCTCTGCACTAAGCTCATGACACACAAAGCGTTAACCAGCACTAGTAACCCTGGCGTAAGTCGACAGTAACCGCGGATTTCATAATATAATAGTTTCCCCCAAAGTTAGGTATCTTGCCAAATACCTAGGTAACTGAAATATAGCACACCCGTGTTGCCTACCCGGTCAACAGGGATGGGATGGTCAAATCCTATATGCCTATAAACTATATTCGCGCTCACTCGCAAGTGATTAATGGTTCATGATCGAGGGACTTACTTTTGGCAAGGGCGGTACTTAGTGCTTGTCAGATGTTTTGCAAAGTGGCTACGCTTCACTCACAGTACCAGAAAAGTAGAAATGGCTACTGCTTCACTCATAGTACCGGGAAAGTATAAATGTTGTTCCAGCTCAAATAAAGTTTCAGAAAGCATAAAGCATAGCTTTTAGTTCATATTACAGTTTTCAAACAATTGTGATCATAGTCAAAACAGTAGCATGTATCTCACCCCAAGTAGCTTATAAAACAGTTAAGCAAGTAAAAAGTGGGGCTATGAACTCACCTGAGCATGCAGCAATGCAAGATATCACAAATATCACAACTGGCATCAAGTAGTAAAGGCACGATGATATCAAAAGTGGAGCACAACGGCACTGGATCGGCACAACCTAGTATATGACTAATATACCTCAACAATAACCTTAAAGGAATTTATAAAACAATACTCGTATTTGAAATGAAAATGTTTTATTTCAATGGCGTTTGAATGAAATAACGTTTAAGACTCGTGTGGATACAAGATGTTATAATAATAAAAATCGGTAAACACGAACGGATACGAAGAAAGAATAACGAAGAGAAACGAGGAATTAAAATTAAGAAAAGAAAAATAAAGAAAGACAAAAAGAAAACATCAATAGATTGTTTCGGTGTATTACCCTTTTCTATAAATAATTGATGAAATATGTATCGAAAAGGTTTTTAAGATATTTGAGTAATCGTAAATGATTAAATTATAAAAAGGTTTTTATCGACATTTGGGCATGATGCGCCCGTCTACAAAACATTTCCATATCGTTACGACTTTTGAATACAAGTTTTATTACTTCATTTTACAAATTAAATATATATAATTGGACACTATCATTCGCGTATATATTAGTTATTAAGTTTATCGACTATTTTGTTTATGTTCGGGTCCAAATACGTTAAGCTCTTATGAGTCTAACATACTCTTCCGTCTCATTTACCAAAATCATCCATAAGCTCATTGGCTAATACCGTAAATCCAATAACGTCCAACTTTATTCAAGCATAGGAAATAATAGTAACCATGTCCAATGTTCAAATTGTATTTCATGTTTTCCAATTTAAATAACCGAAACACCATATTGAATAACGAATAATTAAATAAATAAAAAAACAAATAACTAAAAGATATAATGGCCCAAGTGTATTGGGCTTTGGCCAAATACTCAACTTACACTCATTGGCTTTCATTAGGCTTTCGGGCCCAAGTTATTAACACTTAACCATTTAGGGCGCATCCGAGTCCAAACCGACTCGAAACTAACCCGAGGTTTTCTAACCTCGAGTCTTACACGGTCGAGACTCACTTGAGTCTCGACTAGACTCATTCCTGACTAGTCGTGGCCCTTTTGGGTCACGGCTTAACCGTTTAACACCTATACTATCCAGCGCTTATCCAACATACTTATAGTGAAAATACTTATATGTCTTAATAATAGTTATAGAGTGTTATCAAAACACTTCCATAAAGTGACTCATTTGGATACTATAATAGTTAAAGTGACTCAATTTTGTGAAAATATTTAAAGTGACTATAATAATGATTCACTATTATTGATTTTTGCTATAAGTATACGGCAAATGATAAAACATAAATTTGACGGTTAATTTTTCCAAATTCGAATCCAAACACTTCCATCATTGATCGGGACCAGTCCAAGTCTATACGCATCAAGACCATCATGGCTATGCTGTGACTCATTTGAGTCACGGATCGAGCCAACTTGAGCCAATAGGATCTCAGAACACTCAACAACACAATCCAAATCCAAACCAACTCTGAATCTCAACACGGCATAACCATGAGGCCACGCCGTGACTCATTTGAGTCACGGCTCGAACCCAACTCGAGCCCGTAGCTCTTGGTTACCTCATTCAATACAACTAATATACACTCCAAGATCTAAAGCTTCTTACAACAATCCAAATCAAATAAAATATTCTACTCTAACACCACAATAATCTGCAAAATCCAAATCAAACCAAATACAACCAAATCGAATAAAAAATAATCACAACCAAACTGCCTAAATCCTAACCCTAGTACTGCCATGACTCACTGAGTCACGGTTAAAGCTTCATACGAGCATGGGGGCTCTCGGCTTCAACCATCAGGGACCAATTCGGGACCACAAACTCCAAATCCAAGCTACAAAAATAAATAATAAATTAGAAATCAAAAGAAATAAATAAAAATAAACGACTCACCCCGAGTTAACGCGAGTTAAATTGGTGAGTCACCCCAACTCAGACTGAGTTAAGGGTTTTCATGGCGTAATAAATTAGATCCACATGGTTTTTGTTAAAATCTAAAGGTTTTAACACGTTTTATTTAATAAAAATGGTATATGAAATTAGGGTTTCGATTAAAAATAAAAAGGGAAAGGGGAAGGCGCGTGAGTTACCATATCGAAGAGAGGAGGTGGTGGGGAAGGCTCGGCGAGGTGGTGGTGGCTGACCATGGTGGCGGTGGTGGCGGCTGTGGTGCCAAATGAGCTCGGATTGAGCTCAAACTCTCCAGATCAGATGTAGGCCTCGAGATCTATCGACTGATATAGGTTTGGGTTTCGCCGAAAAATTTTCCTGTGACGGTGGTTGCTGGCGGTGATGGTAGTTGCCTGAGGAGATGGCCCGAAGGGGGTAAGAGAGGGGAGAGAGAAGTATGTGTGGTGTTGTGTGTTGAAAATGAATTAAATATTAAAATTCGGCCTTTTATACCTAGGCAGGGGTTAAATCTGTACAAATCAAAGTGTAGGGGGCGCGGGGTAAATTTTGGGCTAGGGTATAAACTGCCAAGTTGGTAATACTTTTTCCTTAAACACTGTGGGACCCATTCGACGTACCAAACGGACTCGAAAAATTATGAAACCTGCGCCATTGTTCCCAAAATAATTTTTCTAATAAAAACGAGTATAAATACGTATAACTTTCTCAGAGTTAATTTATTCAATAAATTGATTCGTTTCGTGCGTTTTAGGTTGTGTCGGCTTGATAAATGAATAACACTCACGTTTTAACAAGATATCCACTGTTTTTCAATCCCAAACAAGTTCAAAGAGATTTAAAAGATAAGGGAAATCAAAATAATTATTTTGCCTCGTAACATAAGTTTTGGAAAATTGTCGGTTGTTACATCACATACCCCTAAAAAGGAATCGCGTCCTCGCGATTTAGTACAAGTTATCTGTCGGAACGGTGTCGGTGAAAAGATGATGGTACTAGTACCATATTCGGTTCTCACTAGGTTGCTTTAAGGGTTTCTCCTTGCCTGTGGGAGAGTACTTAGGTGGTCTGCCATAGGTTGTCTCCTTCTAGCATTTCGGTGAGGTACAATGATTTCTGGAGTAAGTTTAATAGGGGGAAACAGTTTAAGTCTTGACTATGCGATGTTTCCAAATTTTGTTAGCATGGTCTCCTCTTTAATCCTCACGGTCTAATTTCAATGTAGGGTCTATACTCTAGTGACACAAAATCCTAGCCCAATACATATAAAGTGTTGAAGAATCTTTAGCCCTATCTAGGATGTGTTTTACAAACATTATTGACAAGCACAGCGGAATCAAACGAACATCAATAATGTTAAACAAGGTTGTAATTTATTTAACAACGGCGCCATTTTTATTCAATAATAAATAAACTAAACTACTACAAATGTGTACAATCACACGTTTCTATTCAACTCTCATTGGAGAGTTCTACATTTCTGGATATCTATTACTGCCGCCCTAAACCCTTTATAAATAGGGTTTTACCAGAAAACCTAGCTTTCACATGAAGCCAACTATATTTTACATTAAGTCCCTGTTGTTTCATATTAATGCATATGTAGTTTTGTAAATATCAAATTATAATTTCCAACAATCTTCCCCTATTTGATATTACAAAACTATCTCCATGAAACAATATTCAAAGCTTCCTTGAGGTCTTCTTGAACATGTCACCACAAATAATAAACTGCAAACCAATCTATCAGTAATAAAATAATCGAATCAGTTGCCTCCGATTCACCACATGCAAATCTCATGCACAAGTGAATAACGAAAAATAACCACATGAACAAATCTCATGCACAAGTGATTAACGACAAATCAATCAATCATCTTCCCCTTTTTGTAATCATCTAATAGGGGTCTTCCATGCAACTTGAATCAAAACGCTTCCCCTTAAGTGGTGCATGTAGATGGTTAAACATTTAATCAACAAGCTTCCCATGAAGCCAATATGTTTACCATCTCTTGAATCACGAACTCTGTAGGCATTATGAACTGATTACTGATGAAGAAAACCGAGTATAACGAACTTGATGAAGAAGTTGAATTTCCCAAACTTGCGTCTTATATCTTGTACTATCCACGTGACTCCAAACTTATACTAGAAGTAGGTCGCAACCTCTTGATAAATCCTCAACTATATGAGACACTGAGCACTACAACGTAACTCCTTAAAGTGATAGCAAATGTGAGCATTAAGCACCCTAGATTATAGATCACACACTTTTGCTAGATTCATCAAGTCTTTGTCACCGAATTAACGCACAAACAAGTTACCTCCTGCTAAAAGGTATGATAAGAACATGCATCTGTGAAACTCAACTACAACATCAAATATGCAATATTCAATTGTCTTCTTCAAATAATCACCAAAACAAGCCATAAAAATAAATTTATGTCCGCGATCCAAAACTGCCCAGCAGTACAAACGAAATCCAAGAGCAGTACTAACTGAAGCGAGCAGTATTAACCAAGTAAACACAGCAGTATTAAAATAGAGTGAGCAGAATTAACTCCGAAGACCAGCAGTATTAACCGAGTGAGAGCAGAATTAATTAAGTCTGGTGAACAGACTTAACAATTTACCAAGAGCAGCATTAATAAACAGACCAGAATTAATTCAGACCAGAATTAATCCAGCAGAATTAATCCAGAACGTACCAGTACTAACATTAACAATCAGATACATCATTGTCAGTAACAATATTCCATTAAACCATGATGTCAGTAGTACCATCATCGACCAATTAAATATAAGCCAATCAAACACCGACATCCATTAACCAATCTTCAACCGATCAATTAATAACATCAGTATCAATTCTTTAATAACGTCACATCCCCACTCATAACATTTGACCAATTAAATATACCATTCACAAAATTCCAAACACTAAGCGACAAAACAGATCATAGCACCACCATTATATCACAATCAATACAGTACGAGGTTGGATCTGTAATTAATTAATGATACCTGTATAACAGAAAGCAACAAACCAATCATTACTCGCCCCACAATTGACTAGCCCCACTGATCGATAAACCCATTAATTTATAACCACAAGCGACAATTAAATCCCACATGCAGTAGTCGACAAAAATCAACTGATTAAATATAATGATTGACTAATAATCAACTGATTAAAAGAAAGATCATTTGTTTTACCGTGTTGTATTTTGTTGACTTTCAAACCCAGATCTGCTTCCTTAGACTATAAATCTTCTCCAAATCTGCTACTGACTTCTTCAGATCTGCTCCTCATCGATAGTAACAACCTTGTAAATCCTAGATATCGAGAGCAACCTGTCTCTGATACCACTTGTTGAAGAATCTTTAGCCCCATCTAGGATGTGTTTACAAACATTATTGTTCAAGATTTGTAAATATCAAATTATAATTTCCAACATAAAGTTTTAAAATGGCGGGGTGACTAATGTTCAAGATTTGTTTCGAAATTGAGCATTTTCCTCCTCAGAAGAATGGATGAAATTTTGATTGAAAATTTTATTTGGGCAAGTGTTTACACGGGTTTGTCCAAAATAACTTATCAAGTATTACAAATTTCTTTGTTGGGGAAATTTAATAGTTACGTAAGATACAGTTTCAAAAGATTGAAAGTTTTGTAAAGAGAGTTTTTTTTTTTTTTTTTTTTTTTTTTTTAAAGAGAGGGTTTTTTTTTTTTATTATGGTATGGATAAGTTAATTTTTCGCAAAAATCTACGTTTGATATTTCGCAACAAAAGTGTGGTAAAGCTTGGCCAGAAGAATTTAACCATCAAACTAGGTATTTAAGAAAGATATAACTACGGTTTTCAAGGTTGACCTAAAAGCATCTTAAGAAAGATCCTTAAAAGTAAGAACATCAAAGAGGAAGGATAGTTGAGCATGTACGTCCACCTATGGTTCTAAATATCCAAGGGAAAGATCTAGTTGCCAATGCTGAGCGAGGTTCAATGTTTAATACCAGGTGAAGCTCATAGATGTAAGTATTCCAACTTGTTTAATGGTACTAAAAGGTGTTCTGACCGAATTTGTTGTACTGGCGGTCTAAAAGGAATAACTTGGTGCTAAGGGGTATCTTGACTTAAATGGTTGTACTGGTGACCTAAAAGGCCTGAATCAGCTCGATACTATGTTGAAAAAAGTCCTTCCTGTTTACAAGGTGATGTCGGGTATCAATGGTTGCTAGGTAGACTAAGATCTCTTGGCATCCAGGTGCAGAAGTCGCGTCACATAAAAGAAAGTCAGAACTTTGCAATGAAGCGGGTTACCTAAAAGAAGGAGGTTTCGAGTCTTAAACTAACAAAATTTGGAAACATCTCATCATTATTACATCACATACCCCTAAAAAGGAATCTTGTTGGTTGTTACATCACATACCCCAAAAAAGGAATCGCGTCCTCGCGATTTAGTTCAAGTTACTCGTCGGAACGGTGTCGGTGAAAAGGTGGTGGAACTAGTAACATATTCGGGTCTCACTGGATTGTTTTAAGGGTTTCTCCTTGCCTGTAGAAGAGTACTTAGGCGGTCTGCCATAAGTTGTCTCCTTCTAGAGTTTTGGTTAGGTACAATGATTTCTGGAGTAAGTTTAATAGAGGGAAACAGTTTAATTCTTGACTATGCGATGTTTCCAAATTTTGTTAGTGTGGTCTCCTCTTTAATCCTCACGGTCTAATTCCATCTGTAACACCCCTTCTTCTTTTATAAACGAATTTTGGTTGTATTGATTGTGATATATTGATGTTTGGAATTGGTTGGTTTGATACCATAACCAAGAGCCTTTGGCACGAATAGACTCGAGCCGTGACTCAATGAGTCACGACCAAGGTCTAAAGGTTGATTTAGGTCAGATGGTATAAGCCGTGACCCAAAAGGGCCACGACAAGTTGGAATGGGTCTAGTCGAGTCGGTTCGGACTCGGATGAGTCTCGGCCATGTAAGACTTGAGGTTTAAAAACCTCAAGTTGGTATGGGTCTAGTCGAGTCGGTTCGGACTCGGATGAGTCTTAAAATGGTTAAGTGTTAATAACTTGGGCCCGAAAGCCCAATGAAATCCCAATAAGTGTGAGATGAGTATTGGGCCATTATATCTTTTAGTTACTTGTTTTGTTATTTATTTAATTATTCGTTATTCAATATGGTGTTTCGGTTATTCAAATTGGAAAACATGAAATATAATTTGAACATTAGACATGGTTATTATTATTTCCTATGCTTGAATAAAATTTGACGTTATTGGATTTACGGTATTAGATAATGAGCTTATGGACGATTTTGGTAAATGAGATGGAAGAGTATGTTAGACTCATAAGAGCTTAACATATTTGGACCCAAACATAAACAAAATAGTCGATAAACTTAATAACTAATATATACGTGAATGATAGTGTCCAATTATATATATTTAATTTGTAAAATGAGGTAATAAAACTTGTATTCAAAAGTCGTAACGACTTGGAAATGTTTTGTAAACGGGCGCATCATGCCCAAATTTTGATAAAACCCTTTTTATAATTTAATCATTTACGATTACTCAAATATCTTAAAAACCTTTTAGATACTTATTTCATCAATTATTTGGGGAAAAGGGTAAAACACCGAAACAATATATTGATATTTTCTATTTGTCTTTCTTTATTTTTCTTTTTCTTAATTTTAATTCCTCTTTTCTCTTCGTTATTCTTTCTTCGTATCCGTTCGTGTTTTCCGACTTTTATTATTTTAACATCTCGTATCCAAACGAGTCTTAAACGTTATTTCATTCAAACGCCACTGAAATAAAATATTTTCATTTCAAATACGAGTATTGTTTTATAAATCCCTTTAAGGTTATTGCTAAGATATATTAGTCATATACTAGGTTGTGCCGATCCAATGCCGTTGTGCTTTACTTTTGATGTCATCGTGTCTTTACTACTTGATGACAGTTGTGATATTTGTGATATCTTGCATTGCTGCATACTCTGGTGAGTTCATAGCCCCACTTTTTACTTGCATAAACCGTTTTATAAGCCACTTGGGGTGAGATACATGCTACTGTTTTGACTATGATCATAATTGTTTGAAAACTGTACTTGAACTAAAATCTATGTTTTCTGCTTTCTGAAACTTTATTTGTGTTGGAACAACACTTATACTTTCTCGGTACTGTGAGTGAAGCAGTAGCCATTTCTACTTTTCTGGTACTGTGAGTGAAGCAGTAGCCACTTTGTGAAACATCTGATAAGCACTAAGTACCGCCCTTGCCAAAAGCAAGTCCCTCGATCATGAACCATTAATCAGTTGCGAGTGAGCGCGAATATAGTTTATAGGCCTATAGGATTTGAACGTCCCATCCCTGTTGACCGGGTAAGCAACACAGGTGTGCTATATTTGAGTTACCTAGGTATTTGGCAAGATGCCTAGCTTTGGGGGCATCTATTATATTATGAACTCCGCGGTTACTATCGACTTACGCCAGGGTTACTGGTGCTGGTTAATGCTTTGTGTGTCATGAGCTTAGTGCAGAGGTAATATCTGGGATTATGGGTGCTAACAACTGGCCCACTGTTTCTGTTATGGATGCAACAACGTGGCCCAATCTTGAGAATTGTGTTCAACCGAGTTTTATACAAACAAACTTTTGGCGTATAACAACGTAGCCCACTTTCTCTTAAACTTGAAACATTGTGATCAACTACATTACTTAAACCTATGAATTCACTCAACCTTTGTGTTGACTTTTAGCATGTTTTATCTCAGGTGTTAAGTCATTTCCGCTGCATATCTTACCTTTGGAGGAGCTTGGCGAAGGGCATGGCATGGTTATAGAAGACTCAGAAAACTATTTGGGACCACTTTAAATCCTTTTATGAAACTTTATTTTACGCACTATTTTAAATAATGTAAATTGAATGTTTTCAATTATGAAATTTCTTCTAAAATGGTTTAAGTAAAACCGTTCTTTGTACCTTGTGATTGTGATAACTATTCAATAACACCCCCGACCCGTATGTTTCCGCTGATCCGATTTCGGGGTGTAACACCAAACGTCTGTTCTTTTTTAAATAGAGGAAGTACTGTTTCTTTTAGTCTTGTTTATGTCATTTCTTTTTTAATAAAACCTTTAATTTGTACTGATTAAGTTCGTTCCTGAGTTAAATAACATGTTTTTGACACTGGGTAGGAAAGTAGTTCTTTTATAAATAACTGTATATACCTGATGTCAAAATCCATGACTCTTGGCATAGTATTTGAGCTTATAAAACAACTTATGACTTTCTAGCAACCATCGTGTCTAATAAAAGTTCCTATTCTCTTTGTGGTCTTTAAATAATAGGATTATGTTAAGATGTACTTGTTTAATTTCTTTATTTTTCTTTCTTCTGTATTCTGCTGTGGCAATGCTAATTGTATAGATGAAAATACTTGCATGAAATCTCAAAGCAATCGGTATGAAAATCTTGAAGACCTTCATCTTGATATGGCTGTAGAGGTACATGCTCTATTCGAGCTTCGTTTGACTACTCAGCTCCTTTTATTTTAGTGTGTTGTATTCTTTCTCTTTTATATTCCTACATAGTATTAATTTTTCTTCTCTTATCAGGGCTACGTTAAAAAACGTGGCACCAAAGGGATGCTTCATTATGCTTTCACGAAAGCTTGATGCTAAAATCCTCATCTCAAACTTGTCAGACGACTTCGTATACTACTAACGAGCTTTCTAAGTACCGCCTTCAGGAACTTGAACTCGTGTGCTCTGAAGATCGTATTCCTGGTTTGATGGCATGCTCAGGATTTAATGTTAAAGTTGTTAACAAACTTGCTCTCGAGAGGATGGTGATCACGATTACTTCCAACCCGATTAAAAAGTATAAGAGAACACAGCTACGAGGTGTATTTTGTGATGTATTTTGTATAACATGGAATAAATGAACTTCTACCTCAATTTCATGCTTATGGATTTCTTATGAAATTGAGGTGTATTATAAGCACTTTATTAAGTATACAATTTTGTATCAGTTAGCCTGTTATGAATTGGAAATTTTTTGTTTAGCATATTTCACGTTTTGGTTTATTGTTCGATTTCCAGTATTTATAAACGTATTGTTTAAAATATAGTTTTAACTTAATATGGTAAGTTACAAAACACAAAAAAAAAAGAGAAAACAACACAATCAGTTTCCAAATTATCGGTCCCTCCTTCCGTTCAAAATATAGGAGAAAATAGAAAGTTACAAATCACTCCCTTGAAAAAAGAAAGATACGACAAACAGGCGCCTGTACTTGGAATGAAAAAAAAAAGGGAAGGGGAGGGGGAGATTTATAAGGATTTTCTCACTTTTCTCTTGAGATGGACTTTTCTAATGAACCAATATATATATATATATATACTAGACTTCAAAGCCCGCCCAATGGGCGG
>CP139505.1:224715590-224857987 GCA_021014915.2 Artemisia tridentata subsp. tridentata | reverse complement strand
GTATTACACTTTATATACTCAGTCTATCGATTCCCCTTGATTATCTCACTATCCACCTTTGAAAATGAATTTGAATATTTGTCCTAAACTTTTAGAACACTACATCACCTCGTAACCCATCACCTAGAAATAAATTAATTAAATTGAACACGACTTTAACCTATCATCTTATAACGTTTTTACTCCAAGTGGTGGGATTTATTCAACCCATAATTATCTACTATTTTGCATCAACATGTTGCGACAACTTCTGTCCGTTGCACTTGCTATTTCACTATCGTTTTGTAAACAATTTTATTATTATTTTATAAACTATCCTTCCACTATATTTCAAAAGGATTTACTATGCTATTCAGAATTTCTTTACAAATACCTTATAAATTAATAACCAGACTTACTATCAACTTATAACTGTTTCGTTAATCACATATGAACTATTTTGTAAACACTTTACAAACAAGTTTTGCCATTACCTTGTGAAACTATTTTACTATCACTTTATAAACCATTTCGCTAAAATTTTATACACTAATTGTCGCTATCCAATCAAAAAATTTGTCATTCTTTTACAAGATACTTCACCACCATCTTATAAACTAAATCACTGAGATACTACTACTACATAAACTGTTTTGGACTAGTTTCGAATATACTATCTTGTTATCACCTTGCAAATCGTTCTGTCAATTACCTTATACCCAATCTGTCACCATACTATATTTCAAGATCGTATACATTGCTTCGTAATCCATCGTCTTGAACTCTTCTAGTTGGTGGGAGTGTGACTTTAAAATTGTTACCTCGGATCGTGCTGTCTTCTGACACTTAACTTCGAAACGTGATTGATTAACGTCTCATTCTTTTTCTCGTTACTTCTTATGATTTTGAAGAACAACATTTGTTGTTGTTTTTATTGTGTTTTGTGTTGGCAATACATAAGTAGGATGATTTATAATCATCTTATTGAAATGGATTGGGACGCCTCTTCATTTGAATAAGAAAATTATAAACCGCCGAACCATAAGTTTATAATCCCTTACTTACATGGATTGGGACGCCTCTTTATGTAAGTGACGAATTATAAATGAGTGGGCTTATGTGTATCCACCAGAGCATGCATACGAATCATCCTTTGGGCTATGAACTCCTCTCGACTCGTAATTTGTTATGTGGATTTTTCCGAATTTGTATCGACCGCCGCGACCTTGATAAGCTAATAATAATGTGCTATTATCCGCTTCCAAGAATTGAGGACTTGTTAGAATTCTTCAATCCATTCATTCTTGTTCATTGAACATATTTGATGCTTGGGCTTTTGATCATTCAACTTTTGTTGGAAACCTCGACGATGACTTGTCTATATCGTCATCTCTTCACAATTAAACCATACGGCGATTAAGACGAATTGAGCGCCGGGACGTCGCTCTTTTAAGGGGTACGTACTGTGACATTTCGTAATTTCAAGGTCAATATCTAATTCATATTCTATTTCTATTTTCACTTGAGTAAAAATTTCATTTTTACTTTTTACCCGATTTAGCGATTTTCGCGTTTCTAGCTTGTAGGATCGAGTACTTCGAGCTTGATTGAGCTTGGTATAAACAAGAACCTCTGCAATACAAGTGTTTATGCGGAAACTAAACAGCAAGTATTATAAAGAAGAAAACTCTAAAAGAACAATGATCCTCTATGGATCAAACTATTGAACTAAGAATCGTTTATTGAATGTTAAAAGATGTTCAAGGCGTCCATAAACTCATAGACGGGTTTATCTTTTATACTAACAAGATCACCTAACCCTAACCCGTTCTACAAGAAAACGTGTAAAGAGATTAACAACAATCTCTTCTAAAAATAAATCATAACAAACATTCTAAATATACGGATAAACAAATAATACTATCCGCAGCAACAACACTATCGGCAGGAACAAGATAACACTGTCGGCAGCAATGAGCTTTCAGCAGGAACCAAGCTATCGGCAGGAACCAACTTTACACTATCGGCAGCAACAATGAACTCTTATTTCCCAGAGATCCTAACAATCCTCCCCTAATCTTGAGGTTGACTAGGTTAACCTGCAAGATTCCAATGTGATAGAGCTTGTAACTCTCAGGCTTGAGGACTGCGACTTAGCAGCAGCAATATTATGTAACCAGCAGTAACATCCATGACTTGCAAGATTCCAACTTCTATAGCATCCAGCAGCAACCTCAATAGTTCAGCAGGAATTAGAAATCTTCTCCAAAACTTGTATACTGGTCACCATTACTTGTACTTGAACTTGGCTGCTACTTATGACAATATGTACATCAAATCACTTAAGTTTCATACTATTCTCATCACATCCAGGTGTGTTAACTCCTGTGAGAGGTGAATCATTGAAAATTAATGGATTTGATGTCTCTTTACCAATAGCCATCACTACTGGAGTAGCCAATGTTTAGGTGTGTGAGACCATGGTACATTGATAACCATCTGATTTAGTAGCAAATCAGCAACTATAAACGGATTTGGCATGTCTTTACCTGTAGCCGTTTGCTCAGGACTAGCCAATTCTTAGGTTACAGCAAACCTTGGTGAATTGAATACCAAATATGGATACCAAGTGTCTTTACCACAAACCATACTTTTGTGGACTAGCCAATCCTTTGGATCCCATAAGGGTTACATCCATGGTGAATTGAGAACCATTTTCAACTCTCAGAAATGAATCATGGGTGAGTTGAAGTACCCTATAGCTTTAAGCAAGCTATTACAGCTATCAACGGATTTGATGATCACACCAGAGCCGTACCCTCATGGTGAGTCAACTCTTTCTTGTCTGTAAGACATGGTGAGTTAAATACCATTTATGGTGAAGGTGTAAACACCAACACTGTACCTGCAAGGTGTTGCTTAAAACCAACTTATTAGCACACAAAATATACATTTTTTTTTTTTTTTTTTTTTTTTTTTTTTTTTTTTTTTTTTTTAAAGAAGAAAAACAAACAAAAACACACCAAAAGAAAATAAGAAAAGAAATAAGAAAATAAGAAAGAAAGATAGAAACTTTACAACAACAACAAGAATAATCCTCCCCTTGAGCTTTATCCTCCCCTTAATCTGCATTCCTCCCCTTAAGCTGCAATCCTCCCCTTAATCCCTGTAGCTAGGGATTGACCATCCCAATATGAACCACCAAATGCTTAAACCTTGGTCCATCAAAAGCCTTAGTAAGCAAATCAGCCACATTATCATCCGTGTGAATCTTTTCCACCTGAATAAGATGCTTCTCATAAGCATCTCTTATGAAATGGTGTCGAATTTCAATATGCTTTGTCCTTTGATGATAAACAGGATTCTTAACAATACACATAGTACTTTGATTATCAATAAAGATCTTAGTGTTCATGAAGTTGAATCCATAATCCAACAGCTGATTTTGCATCCAAAGAACCTGTCCACAGCAACTAGCAGCAGCAACATATTCTGCCTCAGTAGAAGATGTAGCCACTATAGTCTGCTTCTTGCACTGCCAAGAAACTAACCTTCTACCCAGAAACTGACAACCTCCAGTTGTAGACTTCCTATCAAAGTTAGCCCCAGCATAATCACTGTCACTATAGGCTTCTAACACAAAAGGAGAGTCTTTGGGATACCAAAGTCCCAATTTTGGCTGTCCTTTCAAATACTTAAAGATTCGCTTGACTGCATTAAGGTTAGAAGTCAATGGTGTAACCTGATGTCTAGCACATGCACCAACAGCAAACATGATATCAGGACGTGAAGCTGTTAAATACATGAGGGAGCCAATCATGGATCGATATAAATGAACATTAACAGCAGCATCAGGTTCATTATTGGACTTAGGCTTGGGAGGTTCAAATGGAGTTACAGCAATCTTCCCATTCTCCATATCAAACTTTTTAAGCATGTCATAAACATACTTCTCCTGAGAAATAAAGATCCCATCTGATGTCTGCTTAACCTGGAGACCCAAGAAGAAAGTCATTTCACCCATAGCACTCATTTCAAATTCACTCTTCATCAATTCTTCAAACTCCCTGCACCAAGCTTCATTAGTGGAGCCAAAGATAATATCATCAACATATACTTGGACCAGAATGATATCTTTGAAGTCCTTTCTGATAAAAAGAGTTTTATCAATAGCCCCTCTTCTGTACCCATGTTTTAGCAAGAAGGCTGATAATCGTGCATACCAAGCCCTTGGTGCTTGATGAAGACCATAAAGTGCTTTAACCACTTTGTAGACCAAATTAGGATTCTGAGGATCTACAAATCCCTGTGGTTGAGTAACATAAACCTCTTCCTCAATCCTTCCATACAAAAATGCACTCTTCACATCCATCTGATAAACTACAAATCCCATAAAGGAAGCAAAAGCCAAAAACAACCGAATTGCTTCAACTCTTGCCACAGGTGCAAACACCTCATCATAATCAATCCCCTCCTCTTGTCTATGACCTTGAGCAACCAGTCTAGCTTTATTTCGAACCACAATTCCCCTAGCATCTCTTTTATTCTTTAGAATCCATTTAGTTCCAATAGCATGTTTGCCAGCAGGCAAAGGTACCAACATCCATACTTTCTGATTCTGGAACTGCTGCATCTCTTCTTGCATAGCCTCAACCCAATCATCATTAGCAAGTGCCTGAGCTATGCTAGTTGGTTCAACTTGAGATAAGAAACAAGCATACAGACAATGTAAGTAATCAGTATGATTGCTCCTTAATTGATCCTGTATATAACTGAGAAAAGCAGATTCTCCAAATTTAGATGGATGCATTTTACTCCTTGTTTGAACAGGGGAATTAAGATCTCCAAGAATCAAAGACTGAGGATGAACTGTATTGATCCTCTTGGTAGCAATGGGATTAACATCAATGGAGGATGCCTGATTAGTAATTGAAGGGTTGAAGTCATCATCATATGAGGAAGAAGTGAAAATGCCAGATCTGGACTGATGATGAGGATCATTAAGCTTATCTCTTGAAGAGACCGAATTTCCAAGATCAGAAGGAATTGGAAATCTTTCAGGGGAGTTATCAATTCCCAACTTGTCAACAAATGGAGAAGACACAGGGACATCAGCAGAAACATTTGAAGGATCGGCAGGAACCGATCCACTATCAGCAGGAACAGCATCAGCAGGAACAGGAATACTACTAGTTGTATTGAGTTCCCTTCGAACTTCAGCTTCAGCCTTTCTCAGGATCTCCTCTGTCTCTTTAGAAAATCCAGAACCAAACATCTCAGCAGCTCTTTTGGCATTAAACTCTTGTCTTTGAAGCCTAGCAAGATCTTCTGCAAAACTAGAATCACTTCCATCCATATCAGAAGAATCTTTGAGCTTTGAACCTGAAATGTTGTTAGAGGGAAAAGAAGGAACAACTATAGGTCGTTCATCACTCTCTGCATCAGAATCATCATCTGAGGTACCTGCATTGTTAGTTTGAGAAACATTTGTACCACCAGACAGATTTGATTTGAATCTAGTATACCCTAAGGTGTCAGATAGATAATCCAGATCAAAGTACCACTCTGGACCAGCACCCTGCAAATTAGGTTTATCTTCAAGATATCTTAAGTTGAGAGTCTCTTCTATTCTCTTAGAGGACAGATTATAAACCCTATAGGCTTTACCATGAGCAGAATATCCAACAATAAACCCTTCATCAGCCTTTCCATCAAACTTGCCTAGATAATCACTAGTGTTCAAAATAGTGACCTGACATCCAAAAGGCTTAAGGTAACTAATGTTTGGAACCTTCCCAGACAAAAGTTCATAAGGTGTTTTATTATGAGGACTAGTAATAGATACCCTATTCAACACATAACAAGCAGTGCAAACTGCTTCAGTCCAAAACATAGTGGGCATCTTAGATTCAGCTAACATAGTCCTAGCTGCTTCTATCAAGGTCCTATTTTTCCTTTCTGCAACCCCATTTTGTTGTGGAGTTCTAGCATTACTATAGTCCCTTTTTATCCCCTTAGACCTACAGAGTTCAATAAGATTAAAATTCTTAAACTCTGTGCCATTATCACACCTTATAGACTTAACCTTTTTATTTAGCTGATTTTCTATTAAAGCAATAAAATCCCTAAGTACTAGATAAGTTTCATCTTTAGTACTCAAAAAGAAAGTCCAAGAAAACCTGCTAAAATCATCTGTAATCACCAGGCAATAGTTCTTATGGTCAATACTTCTGATAGAAGTAGGACCAAAAAGATCCATATGAAGAAGCTGCAAAGGCTCAGAGATGGTGCTCACAGCAGTTATGGCCTTGTATGAAGCTTTGTGCTGCTTTCCTTTGTTGCAGGCAACACAATTGTGCTCATTAGAGAAGATCTTCAAAGGAAGCCCTTTCACCAGACCATTCTTAGCCAGCTTGTTAATGGTCTTGAAATTTACATGTGCCATTCTTCTGTGCCATTTATTGGATTCATCCACAGAAGCTTTTGCAACCAGACAAGCAAGTGACCCCTCAGGCTGAACATCACTAAGATTGAAGCTATACAGATTGTAAGTCCTAGGAACTTTAAGTTCAACCTGACTTTCATCAGGCAACTTGAAGTCTTTGGACAACACAAAGCACTCATTCTCAGTGAATAGAACACTGTTCTTCTTGTCACAGATTTGAGAGACAGAGAACAAATTGAAGTCTTGGAGTTCCTTCACATACAGCACATCTTCAAAGTCTAGCTTGGCAGTCTTGATAGTTCCTTTCCCTGAGATCATTCCATCTCCTCCTCCAAATGTCACAGTACCTCCATTCAAAGGAATAAAATCATGTAACCTTTCCAAATTCCCTGTCATACTCCTGGAACATCCACTGTCAACAATTCCAACATCTTTGCTTCTAAAAGGAAAATCCTGAGATAAAGAATACATATACAACATTAGATACAAGAGAGACTCAAGCCATTGCTGACTTGAGCCTGCCTAGTGGATCAATAAGAATTAAACCCTGGAGATTGATAAGATCCACCATTGATCTTGGATCCCATTTTCATATGTTGGTTATTGATTTTCCAAGACCAACCTACTGAGGACTTAACAGCAGTGTTCCATCTTCCCCCTCCCTTGTGCATTGTGTGAAAACAAACAGGTTTCAAAGCATTTTGAAAGTAAGTACTAGTAGGTCTGAAAGATCTAATATTATTGTTTTTCCAACCAACAGGATTGCTCCTGTCGGCAGGAACAGGATAAGCAGCAGGAATAGGCTTATCGGCAGGAATGAACTTTTCAGCAGCAACAGGCTTACCAGCAGAAACTGGTTTGCCATAAGCAACTGAAGTTCTCCTAGCTACTTGAGGAATATAAGGGGGAATATCATTTACATTTTTCCATACAGACCTATTTTTACAAGCATATAATCCCATCTGTTTTTCATAGTAGTCACAGTCTTTAATAAGATGATCATAACTACGACACACAAAGCAAGATTTCTTTCTAGGGGACTTTTTCTTAACAATAACATTCTCATTGCAAACAAAATTATTCAATCCAACACATGAAGCGAAATTATCCTTAACAGAAACAA
Source organism: Artemisia tridentata subsp. tridentata (assembly GCA_021014915.2). NCBI lineage: Eukaryota > Viridiplantae > Streptophyta > Magnoliopsida > Asterales > Asteraceae > Artemisia > Artemisia tridentata. The sequence continues at coordinate 224,850,440 of CP139505.1, read as the reverse complement.
AACCACAACCAAAATTGTTTGAAACAAAACCACAACTAGAAACATTATTGTTCTTAAAATTATCAACAGAAACATCTTCAAATGCAGCTTTCTTTAATTGAGATTCATCAGTAGCTGCTTCTGAGGAGAGGTCTTCTGACTTTATTGATGCAGACTTGTCACTTGATCCACATGTGGCATAGTCATCAGTCTTGATTTCTGAAGATTTGTCACTGTAAGAACAAGAGACAAATTCATTAGAGTCACAATCAAGATTAGGCAATTCATTTGCCTTTTTGCCATAGCACATTTGTGAATCATCAAAGTCAACAAAAGGATCAGCAGGTTTAAATGTTCCAGTTATGGGTGGAGGAACATCATTCATTCCTCCCTCCTTTACATACTTAACAGGTTTTCTATAATCTACAGGTTCAGGATTAAAAACACTATACTCATTAGGGTCATAATATTGATTTGTCCCTATTAGGTTACTGAATCCTAGACCCTTTTTAGTTTTAGTAGACATAGAACTATCAATAAGCATGTTAAGATTTTTGGATGAGTCTTTCCACTTATCAAATCTAGCCAATGAGTTATCAAGCTTAGACTGAAGATCCTGATTTTCCAATTCTACCTTAGCTTTTTCTCTTTCAGAATGTTTAAACTCATTAGTGGCATTTTTTAAATCTCTTTCCAAAACCTTTACTTTTACTTCATATGCAGACAGTTGTTGTTGATACCAGACCTTTTGTTGTTCTAATGTCTTAACAGCCTTTTTATGAGCCTTAAGTTGAATAAGGTTATCCTTATTTTCACTTTCAATATCATCAAATTCCTGTTTTAATTTAGCATATATAGATTCACATCCAAATGGACAGTTTTGTACCTGAGATGGATGACCCATCATTCCAAACTGACCAGCCACTTGTTTCTTTTCACCATATCCAGCTACCATTCCAAAGACTTTATCTGATCCACTCCCAGCAGCCTTCTCATGATGCTCCCAGTCCACCAGCGAATCCACAGATACCAAAGCCTTGGGGTCGTCTGACTCCAACTCTTGAATTCTGAAAGCAGAATACCGTGCTTTATCATCCACCTTCTTGTCTGGGCATTCCCTGGCAAAATGTCCTGTTTGAGAACATTTATAGCACCTCACCTTCCTTCTGTCAAACCTAGCAGGTTCTTGTCCATCAAAATTGACCCTTCTTCCTGCCTTCTTTTCAAACCTATCCAACTTCAACGATATCATGGCCACCTGCCATCTTAAGTCCATCTCTTCCAGATCCAATTCATCAACCTGTTTAAAATCATCATACACAATCTTCTGCTGTGGTGTACTTTCAGCAACAAACGAGTGAAGCACATCCACTACAAGATTATCAGATCTGGACTGAGTTTTTGGTGTAGGAGATGAGTAGGAGATTGAGGATGTTGATGGTGTTGGATTGTTTCCATATAATGCTTTGTTAGGACTAGAGTTACTAACAAAAGCAGTATGGGTAGAAGTATAAGGTGAATAGGTGGAATACCCTTTGATATCAAGTTCAAGGGTTTTCAGTTTGTTGTACAGATCATCAAAGCTCATGAAATCCAGTCCTCCTTTGGCCTTGAGGGTTATGGAAACCTGTGACCAGGATGGTGGCAAGGCCCTCAGAAACTTGGTATTACAATCTTCATCATCCGGCCTAGCTTTCAACTGGTTAAGTTGGCTCAAGATCTTGTGGAATCTGTCATAGCCTTTGTGAATTCCCTCAGCCTCAGAAATCTTGAATTCTTGAAACTCTTGCTTGAGCATAGACTTTCGCATCTTTCTGGATTCATCATTCCCTCCAAATCTGGTCTTTACAGCATGCCAGATCTTTCTAGCATCATCCAAGTGATGAAAATCACTCATATGATCCTCTGGAATAGCTTGAAGTAGAAGAGTTCTTGCCTTTGTTTCCCTTTGAACAGCAATGTGTTCCTCTGCTGTAACAGGTGGCTCTATATAAATATTGCCATCATCATCCCTTCCAATATTCTTCTTGCTATTTCCCTTAAGAATCACATTCCACAGATTGTAATCAGTGTTTGTGATCCAATACTCCATTCTCATAGCCCAGACTTCATACTCATCTTTCTTCAGATATGGGAATTTAGCATTGTTGGTGGACATGGTGGTGAGGACTTGTGTTTGGACTTGAGTGGTTTCTGGTTTGGGTTGTTGATCTTCCGGGTTAATGACATTGGTTTCAGGGTTATCGTCTGCCATTGAGAGAGGGTTTAGAGATATGAGATCGACCTTTTTCTTCTTTATCAGAGATCCTTACCAGGCTCTGATACCACTTGTAGGATCGAGTACTTCGAGCTTGATTGAGCTTGGTATAAACAAGAACCTCTGCAATACAAGTGTTTATGCGGAAACTAAACAGCAAGTATTATAAAGAAGAAAACTCTAAAAGAACAATGATCCTCTATGGATCAAACTATTGAACTAAGAATCGTTTATTGAATGTTAAAAGATGTTCAAGGCGTCCATAAACTCATAGACGGGTTTATCTTTTATACTAACAAGATCACCTAACCCTAACCCGTTCTACAAGAAAACGTGTAAAGAGATTAACAACAATCTCTTCTAAAAATAAATCATAACAAACATTCTAAATATACGGATAAACAAATAATACTATCCGCAGCAACAACACTATCGGCAGGAACAAGATAACACTGTCGGCAGCAATGAGCTTTCAGCAGGAACCAAGCTATCGGCAGGAACCAACTTTACACTATCGGCAGCAACAATGAACTCTTATTTCCCAGAGATCCTAACATAGCTATTCATGAGCCGTGTTTAGGATTCCTATCCGTTTTCATGTCATAAGTGATTTAATATTCCATCATACACTCCTAATATTCAAAACTTCTATATTTCACATTTTATGTTTCGTTTCGCGATTTTGTCAAATTTTGGTATCAACTTGCTTTTTCAGTCTGTGTTTTTTATTTTTAATTCCGTTTTAACACTCCGGTAAACCCAAGTCTCCCATGAAATATTAAAATTTGTCATTTTAACACTTCATAATATTTTTATAACATTCTCCTAAAATTTATGTTTTCAAGTCACCCGGTACTGCGTAATTCGCGTTTTAGGCTCGCGGTTTAAGCTTTAACGACATATTAACACTACGAAAGGCTCGGGAAATATATGAAACATCAATTTGAGTCATTTTAAGTTAAATGTGACATTTTATGAAAATATTCTCTTCATGACATTTATTTTCACCAACTATGCATAAAACGTTACCGGTTTAGCCCCGTTGGCCTTCAAACTCACTCCGTGACTTATAATACTTGTACAAAACATGTATATAATGTATTTTTAGGAAATAATAAAATATATCCTCCCCATTTAAACCCCTAGGCCGGCCACCTCCCTCCCATTAACCATACTTACACACTTCACTTTGTTACTTTCCAAGAAATCTCATCATTCTCTCTCTTACATGCAAATCTAGCAAAAACCATCCATTTCCTCTCTTATTCCTTGTGGGCTGCCGAAATTCATCTCAAAAACACCTCATCTCATCTTGTTTCTAATCACGAAATCATCTCCACAACATCCTCTTGAAGGTGCTCTCAAAAGATGGTGATTTGAATCAAAGTTTTGAAGGTTTTATTGAAGTTTCTTGGAGTTTTTCTTGAAGTTTTCCTCAAATCCGTTTTGAAGTCCTTTCCAAGGTGTTTTAGGGCTGTGATATTTAGGGTTTATCAAGGGTGATACTTGGGTATAAAGGTTGGTTGAAAGGCGTGGGTATTGAATCTCTTGGTTGGTGATTATTAGGCTAGTGTTCTTGTTCCTAATCTCTTGTTCCTCATCCATAAAATCTTTGTAAGGAACCAACCCTCATCTTTTCACTTATCTACTATATATACATGTTACTTGATGTGTTTTATATGTTTCATAAGTTATTGATGCTTAAATATGCTTGGTACATATTAAAAATTACAAGAAAACACTAAAAAGGACATGTTATGAAAACACTATTCTGATCAGGGGTAAAAATGGAATAAACTGTACGAATCAGAGGACTTTGGACCAAAACTAAAAATATGTGGTTGTAGATCTATGTCTTGTGATCATCTCCACGGGTGGCGATTTTCGAGACGACACCCGATGATTAAGATATGATTTTTCTTGTAAAAATAGTCAGATTTTGTATACTGTTGACATTCGGGGCAAAAGTCAAGTTTTATGGCAAAACTTTTTAAATAGAAAATATGTAGCTTCTTCTAGAGAAATAAGGCTATCATCTCCAATTATAGTTTATTGAGTAGCTTTTGCCATTAAAGTCTCTCACATCATGAACCGTTAATTACATACGTGGTAAACACTAGTATTATGAATATGCATATTGGGTTTGACGAGCCTGTCTATGTGAGTGGCGCTCACTTGAAGCCGATACTATCAAACGGACATATAATATTGAGAAATTAAGGTAAGTTGGCAATCCTTACCTCTGAGGGCATTAACAAACTAGGTCAAGGTGCGGTTTCATGAGCTCGATGCTATAATCTTATTTCCCGACTTGTATTCGTTACATGTCAACTTATGAACAATACTTGTATTCAACTTATTATTTACTAAACTCTATGAATTCACTCAACTTTATGTTGACTTTTTAGCATGTTTTATCTCAGGTTCGTAAATGTTAAATGCTTGGATGGGCGGCGCAAGGAAATGGATATCGACAATGATGGCTCATGTTTTAAAATCACATTCGATGGAACTTAAACTTTTAAAACTCATGTTATGCTTGAACTTATGTTTTCTTTAAAACGTGTGTTGTAATAAAACTTTTGGGACCTCTTTTGCTTGACTCTGATAATATCAAATGTGAAATTTTGTTATAAATGTTTCTATTTTGAATTTGTTTACTATACTTGTACTATGTGACTGATAAATAGCACCCCATATTATATTCCGCTGCGTTCCGAAAATGGGGTTGTTATATGTTGACTTTAATACACATAATATCTTTTCGTACTTATCCGCTCAGCAGCAGAATGCTAATTACCAGCAGCAATGTTAACACTAGCAGCAGAAACCACCAGCAACAATGTTAATGCTAGCAGCAGAATCCTTCAGCAGCAGAATGTTTAACGCTAGCAGCAGAATCAAACACTAGCAGCAGAAACCAAATGCTCTAGCAGCAGAATCATACTTAGAGTATTTCTTTGAGTAGAACCCGATATTAAACTTCTTGAATATTTAATTCCCAACAATCCTCCCCTAAACATGTGAATCCTTTTCAACATGTTTCTGAATTAAATTATGGATTGTGAAGATCTTTCAAACACTTCTGTTTCTTCAAGATTAAATATCTTTCTCAGTAACTCATCTGCTTTCTTGTTCTTTGACTTTAACAATATCAATCCACATCTTCAGGCTTCAAACATTTGACCTAAAAGATGGTGCAATTTCCTTGGATGGAGGAATTATAAGAGGCAATGATGTTGTGTATCTTGGATGCTTGTTTCAACAAGTGAAATCATCTATCAGCATGCCTTTGCAAGTGATGAACAAATGTGGTGAACTGAAATTGAAACTTTTCTTCGTTTGACCTAGATAGAACTTTCTCCTTTGGAATGCTTCATCCCTTCTGAATATATATAATACTCCAGAATAAGCTCTATTCTTGTCATTTTCAACCTCCATGTCATCATCTTGTATGCTCTTGTCTTTTCCTCCCTTTCATTGGTTAATCTTCCTTCTTTGGGCTTTATTTCCTCTCCTGAGATATTACCTCCCCTCCCCTGAGATGCAAATAACATTTTATCCTCCCCTGTTTGGAAGATCTCTCACTATGTACCAAAATATTTCTCTCCATCATCTGAGCTATCCATCAGAACATGTTATCAGACAATGTTGTACATGTAGCCAATAATTCCTTAAGAGTTTAAGTTGCTGCCCTCATCACTTCTAGGTGTGTTAACTCCTATGAGAGGTAATTCATGGGGCATTTGATTCATGGTCCATCAATGGATGGTTTTTCTGAATCCTTTGAAAATCCTTGTTTAAGAAATTATTTGACTTAGCAGTAAGTACTTGATTTTATTATGAAAAACCATACTGCTTTCAACCATTTTGAAGGGATTAAGTGTATAACAGACACTTAATCAAAATTTTGGTTTAAAGTAACCTCTGGTTGTGTGAGAACCAATGTTTTTCAGTTATAAATAACTGCTTGTGTAAAGATAAACCTATTCAAAAGGCTTTCTTGACAGGGTTTCCAGCTCATAGTAATTGTTGCCTCTAACACAAGTGTTAGATTCACTTTTACTAGCTGTTCTTTCTATCAGATGTCCTTAGACTTGCTCATTATACTTAAAAGTATAAAATGATAGAAAGTGAGTTGCATCAGTTACTATCTGATCAACTAAGTCATCAATTCAATGTGAAACGTCATAATCAAGCTTCAAGAAAGAAGTTTTAAGGAGGTTAGAAATTCCCAAACTTTTTCTATCATAAACCTATTATGTCAGCAACTAATATTTTTCATTCTGCTGCATCCATTTCACTTGAAACATCCTTTGTGTTCACGTGATCATACCTGAAATTGTTAGTCTAAAACCAAAAGAACAATGTACAAAGTACTTGTCTTGTATTAGAATAATCATAGGACTAACTGTATAAATAACACAAATTAAATTTGTACTAGCAGCACAAACTTTTGTAATAGCAGTAGTATCTTTTAAAGATATCAGCACAAACAAAAATTTATTTACAAAAACACAAAGTTTAAAATCATTGAGGATTAAGCATTCCAATACTTGCTACCAAGTACTGAAACCTTCCAACATCAAAGGCTTTGGTTAGCAGATCTGCAAAGTTGAATTCTGAAGCAATTTTAAGAACTTGAATTAATCTTTTCTCATTGCAGTCTCTTATAAAGTGATGTCTAATTTCAATGTGTTTTGTTTTAGAATGTTGCACTGGATTTTTAATTATGCAAATAGTACTACTATTATCAATATGAATAACAGTGTTCATGAAATTGTACCCATAGTCAAGAAGTTGGTTTTGAAGCCATAAGACTTGAGCACAGCAACTTGCAGCAGCTACATATTCAGCTTCAGTTGTTGAAGTAGCCACAGTTGTTTGCTTCTTACACTGCCATGAGATAAGTCTACACCCAAGGAATTGACATCCTCCAGTTGTTGACTTTCTGTCCAAGCTAGCACCAGCATAATCACTATCCGAAAATGCTACCAAGTCAAAAGGTGACTCGCTAGAATACCATAGACCCAACCTAGGTTGACCCTTGAGATATCTAAAAATTCTCTTGACTGCTGTTAAATGAGAAACCTTTGGAGTTACTTGAAATCTTGCACAAGCACAAACAGAGAACATGATGTCAGGTCTTGATGATGTAAGATACATCAAAGATCCTATCATAGATCTGTAAGTGTGTACATCTACATTTTCTCCATCTAAGTCTTTTGGAAGAGGCTTCTCAGAGTCCATTGGTGTGCTTGCCATTTTTGAATCAGCAAAGTTGAACTTCCTTAGTATCTCAGCAACATATTTATCTTGACTAATAAATATGCCTTCATTTGACTGTTTAACTTGCAAACCCAAAAAGAATGTAAGTTCCCCCATGGAACTCATCTGAAACTTATCATGCATAAGCTTCTCGAACTCCAAACACATCTCCTTCCTTGTAGATCCAAAGATAATGTCATCCACATACACCTGCACTAACAGAAGATCCTTCTTGTGCTGTTTGATGAAAAGTGTCTGATCAATCTTTCCTCTTTGAAATCCATTTGCTTTTAAATAGGAAGCTAGTGTTTCATACCAAGCTCTAGGTGCCTGATGAAGGCCATAAAGAGCCTTAACAACTCTGTACACTTTGTTTGGATGGTCAGGATCAATGAACCCTGGAGGTTGTGAGACATATACCTCTTCTTCAATTGTGCCATATAAAAATGCACTCTTGACATCCATTTGGTAAACTGTGAAGCCTAAAAATGAAGCATAAGCTAAGAAAAGCCTAATTGCCTCAAGTCTTGCTACTGGAGCAAAAACTTCATCATAGTCTATCCCTTCTTGTTGTGTATACCCTTGGGCTACTAATCTAGCCTTATTCCTGATCACTATTCCCCTTTCATCCCTCTTATTCTTGAAAACCCATCTAGTGCCAATTACCTTTGCATCCTTAGGTAAATCAACTAGCACCCAAACCTTCTGAATCTTGAACTGAAGAAGCTCCTCTTGCATAGCTTCTACCCAGCTTGAATCATCTAAGGCTTTCAGAATGTTCTTTGGTTTATCTTGTAAGAGAAAACATACAAACAAGCAAGAGTTTAAAAACTCATGCTGCTTTGAAGCATAAAGGGCATCAAGAAGCCCTTGTTGGTCTGAAGACATCAGTTGTTGTCTTGTCTTCACACCTGATTGTACATCTCCTATCACATTTTCTAGGGAGTGGACTTTGTGAATCCTTGTGTGTGGGGTTGAAGGAACTTGATAGGTAGGTGTGATATTGCTCAAATCCACCTCATTATCTGAGAAATCTGCTTCATTTGAGTCTGAAGGGCCAGCAGTAGATTCATTTGGCCTAGCAGCAGAATGATTAAGCCTAGCAGCAGAATGCTCTGTCTTAGCAGCACTATCATCAGCAGAAACATTTTGTTGTTCCTTTGTTCCATCTTCCTTGAGTTCACTTTCAACATCTTCTTTAGCTTTACCAGAAGAAGATTCATCATGTGTTGAAGTTGAAACCACACTGGTACTTATTGGCATCCATATATAATCTAGATTTGTCTCCTTGTCTAACCCTGCCTCATTTGTTGTTTGTGAACCTGAAAAATCATTAGTTTCTGCAACAACAGGCACATAATTCATTGATTTGGTTAGAGTTTCAAGATTAAATAGCCATTTTGGTCCTTGACCTTCTACATTGGATTTATCTTCCAAAAACTTCACATGTAGATTTTCTTCTACAATCCTAGTTCTTGTGTTGTATACTCTAAATGCTTTGCTATTAAGAGAATATCCAACAAAGAAACCTTCATCTGCTTTACCATCTGTCATAACCCGTAATTTCAGGTCCTTTTCCAAGATTCAAAATTTCACTATTCATCTCAGGAATTACTATTCATGGGTTACTATTAACAAATCACTATTCATCATTCACTATTCATTATTTTTGAAGTCAATTTGAGACTTTGAAAAGTCGTTAATAATTTTACTATTCACAAAACACTATTCATTCCTGAAAAAAATCACTATTTATGCTCATCATTCACCATTACGTAAACTAGGTTTACGGGTATTCAAATTCGCGTAACCAGGGTGGTTTAGCTACGAATTCATGCATTGTCAGGAAGGACACATCACGTAGACTATAGGAGTCTGCATAACATCAGTAACATCATCAGTACATTAGTTCATGCACGGATATGCATTATTTCAATTTACGTATGTTCGTTTATTTGTTAAACGTTACCACTCAGTCATTACTACCAACATTATACCCAATACTCCCGACTATGATCCTAATACATTTTCAAACTAATTATAATGATATAAAGATTATATTATTACTTTACCCGGTGTTTTTAAACCAATTGCTATATTTTCCGTTAGGAGCTTATAACTCCGTCGGTTTGCGATAATTTAACCCGATAGTTATTCTAACACCCGATTCATGCAAGGAATATGATTTTACAATTTTTACAACTTCGTCGTATTTTATTTTACTTCGTCACCATTTATTTTTAGTTAACTCGGTACCCGATAACACCTAATGTATACACAAACACACTAATACTTTCCAACACTTAGACAAGATCATTAATGAGCCATCTATTCTTCTTTTTTCTCACATGGTGCCGCCCCCCCCCCCCCCCCCCTATTCCATAATACACCAAAATGCATTTAATGTTCCATGTGCAATTAAATTGATTTAATTTAGCTAACACTTTACAAGAACACATTCATAAGCAAAACATGTCATTTCTCTCACCCCTTTCTCTCTATACTCACGGCACGAAGAGGAGGAACAAAATCAACCATAGAAATTTTTACTTCAAGTGTTATACAAGCTCCATATACCTTCCTTGTTAGAGTTTTGCAATAAAAACTCCAAGGTTGTGATCATTTTCATCCAAACTCATCTAATCATCAAGTAAGTTCAAGAACAATATTTTTTTCATGTTATACTTTCATTTGATCCCTAAGATTATGTATTTTCAAGTTATGATAGTTTAAAATGCAACTTGCATATGTTTTTGATACCACTTTATTTATAAACTATCTCAAACACTAGATCTATGAGATCTAATAATAACCTCATGAAAACCACCAAGGTTGGTGATGTTTAGGACCCCATGACACCTTAAGAAGGTGTATGGTAGGATTGGAGTGCTTATGGTGTTGATTGGAAATAGTATAAACAAGTATTGAACCTTAAAAATGTGTTTTTAACAAGTATAAAATGCTACTGTCCAAAAATGGGAAATCTGGAAATTTCAGTAAACATAGAGTCATTTTGGCCTTCATATTTAGAAAATACTTTCAAAAACGAAACCGTGGCCGCAAGAATCACTAAAAACCGACTTATAACGAAGGAGATATGATTTTTCGAAGTTGGGCGACGAAAACTAATTTTTCTGAAAAATGCTTGCTGTTTTTCCGAACTTCGAGGGACAAAACAAGACGTTAGACATGATCTAGATGAGCCGACCTTTTAAAAATATGTTAGTTCATATTTGTACGAACCCGTGGATATAAAGAACGTAGCAAACGGGCTTATAACGACCGAGATATACACGTTTGATGCCAACGAGTTACAAACTATTTTTGACAGCACTATATGAAAATAAAGTCTAAGTATAAAGACTAGTATTTTTGCAAGTCACCAAGTTGATAGCCGATTATCTAATTGATCGAGACATATTTGGTCAAAAGTCAAATGAGACGACATAAAGATTATGTTACAATGTTTTCAAAAGCGTTGAGTTTGATCGCTAACACTTAACGAGCAATATTTCACGACTAGTTTTACGAGGCCATTTGGGCATAATTTCACAAATTATGAAAAGTGATATTTTGCGACGAAAACATTATATTTGACCATAAAACACCAAATAAGGATCGTGGAGCACCGTTTCAACATATTTACGCGAAATATAGTTTATAACTTAAAGAGACGTCAAAAGTGTATTTTTTTTTCGTCGATAAAAGTTATTTTCAAAACTAACAAGTGGTATCGTTAACATACGTATTTGCATGTGTTGCATTGTGTCATTGCTTACATTAGATCATATCCTCATAATATGTCGCGGTTAGAGACCGAGCCTCATTTCATCACACCCACTTTTGTCATTATAGCTATCGCACCAGGTGAGTTCCATAGCCCCTACCTTTATACGTTTTGGATTACGTTTTGGGGGAGAATACATGCTCATTTTCATCTAAATGTATACTTGATTTACTTGACTATGCCACTTGTTTAGCCAAACCATTACTTACTCTACCTATGAATTTGTTATTCATTCGAATGTATTGTATAATCACTTGTATCATACTTAATTCTTTTTACTCATGGACCTAAGCACTTTAAATGAATATGCATACTTAACCGAATGAACTGGCCCCACCACTATGTACATACATGACAGAATGAACGGGTCACATAACCGGATGTACGAGTAACATGACAGAATGAATGGGTCACATGACAGAATGAACGGGTCACATAACCAAATGAATTGGTCACGTAACTGAATGTACTAATCTAACTAAATGTATTTTAAATCATGGTCCACATATTACTTTTGTTCACTTAAACCAAATCATATTTGGCAGTGGGTTGTAAACACACAGGTTGCAAGTCTTGTATGGGCGGGGCTTGGAACTGGGTGGATTTACAATGCCTTTGCTGGGAAATCATTTTCAAAAGCTTTACATTTTTCACTAAACTCTATGAACTCACCAACCTCGTGTTGACACTTTTAGCATGTATTTTCAGGTATAAGCTATAGCACGCTACTGGAGGCTTTTGGCAGGGCATGGCATGGTCATAGAAGACTCTGATAAACATTTGGGACCGTTTTACTTATTTTAAAGGGCCTATTTCCGCACTACTTTTAACAATGTAAATTCAACACTTTTGGTTAAACAATTTTATTCTAAATAATTGAAGTGAAAACCGTTCTTTGCACTTGTGTTGTGATACCAATTGAGTTGCACCCCAGCAACATGTATACTTCCGCTGGACCCGATTTTGGGGGTGTGACACCATCGAATTTTCCTAAATGGTCTAAGGTATTGAGAATTATCACATTACATCCAAAAGGTCTAAGAAATCCTATTGCAGGAGTTCTACCTCTAAAAAGTTCATATGATGTCTTATTATGAGGCTGAACAACTAAAACTCTATTTTGAACATAGCAGGCAGTGTTGACTGCTTCAGCCCAAAAAGTTATAGGTAGCTTAGAATCAGCTAACATAGTTCTAGCAGCTTCTATTAGTGTTCTATTTTTCCTTTCAGCAACTCTATTCTGTTGTGGAGTTCTAGCAACACTAAATTCTCTCCTAATACCCTTTTCTTTGCAGAATTCATCCATAACTCTATTCTTGAACTCTGTCCCATTATCACATCTAATGACTTTTACTCTTTTATCTACTAGGTTTTCTATCTCAGTAATGAAAGTCTTAAGGATGCTAGGTGTCTCATCCTTAGTAGCTAAAAAGAAAACCCATGTAAATCTACTATAGTCATCAGTAATAACAAGACAATATCTCTTATGCATTATACTACTTACTGAAATAGGTCCAAATAAGTCCATATGAAGCATAAACAGTGATTGATTGATAGAGTTAAAAATCTTGGGCTTACAAGTGGCTTTGTGTTGTTTGCCTTTAATACAAGCAATGCATGTTTGATCATTTTCAAATCGTTTTTGAGGTAAACCTCTTACCAAACCATTCTTAACAATCTGATTTATGGTTTTGAAATTAATATGACCAAGCCTCCTATGCCATTTTATTGATTCATCCAATGTGGCCTTTGCAACAAGACAAGTTAAATCCTTTTTAGGAACAATGTTCTTCATGTCTACACTGTACATATTGCCCTTTCTAGGAATTTTAAGAAGCACTTGACTTTCATCAGGCATCTTAAAATCAGGAGAAAGTACAAGACATTCAGTGTCACAGAAAAGAACTTTGTTCTTTTTGTCACACATTTGTGAGACACTAAAAAGATTATAATTTAGCTCTTGTACATAGTACACATCTTCAAAATCTAAATTTCCAGTTTTTATTGTACCTTTACTAGAAATTTTACCACCAACACCTCCTCCAAAGGTAACATAGCCTCCATCTATTGATTGAAAATTTAAGAGATAAGACTTGTTGCATGTCATGTCACTACTAGAAAAAGGGCCTTTAATGACACGCTTTTTATGACACACACAATGTAATGACACGCAAAATCGTAAGTCATAAAAAAACTGTCATAAATTGTAAAATCTGAAGGCTCTAGACGACAGGCATTTTTGTGTGTCATAAAATTCGTGTCATATCTCAAATTTTTTAAAAAACACGGACTTCCACCCTCACCCAACTCATTTCATTTTCACACTCATATCTCTAAAACACACACACACACACACACACAAAATAACTCTCTCTCTCTAAAAAACACAATCCGGCAGCACCACCACCATCCGACGCACCACCACCGGACTCCACCTCCACCGACACCACCGAAACTCTCCACCCTAAAGTTTTGAGGTATTTTGATATATCTATGATTTTTGAACATTATTTTTGTAGATCTATAATATTTTTCGTTATTTATAGTTTTTTTTGTTCTTTTTTTGTAGATGTATAGATTTTTTTGTCAATCTATAATTTTTTTTTATAGATCTATTCATTTTATTTGTAGATCTACCCGGATCGTGTTTTGTATGTGAAGATATAATTTTTCGTTATTCTGTCTTTTAAGATATACGGAGGTTTTGCTGGGTTGTATGATTACGGTCCCCATGGTTCTAAACTTAAGCACAACATCCTCACCGTTTGGCGTCAGGTACTCGTTAGTTGCGTATATTAGTTAAGCCAGATTCGGTGAAAACATCATCATTGGTAACCTTGACACAGGTAATTAACTTCTTTCCTGCTTTACTAATAGTGGTGTGCTAACATATGTATAGATAAATTTTTAGTCTCTAATATTGTGTAAGTTATGAACCAAACTGATTTTTATTATGAACTTGCCTATTAGGTGTTTGGCCTGAATCAAAAAGCTTCCATCCCTATGGTTATGGACCCGTGCCAGCAAGATGGAAAGGCGGCTGTGAGAACGACACTTTAGTACCTTGCAACAAGTATGCATATTAATTTTTTGTTAGGTCTCGAACTGCATGTATTTATGGGGTGTTAATCGAATAGCTTTGGAAACAACTTATTTCACCGTATGGTATATTGAAAACAGATTATTTCACTTCAAGGGCAAACTTGTAATTTTTGATTCACCATGAAAGCACTTAAAAAATTGTTGATTGTTGATAAGATACTAAAACATGTTAAAATAGACAATCCTAAACATCCCCTATATGAGTATGATTAGAGTTATTTATATATGATTGTATAAATTTGCAGTAAACTTATTGGTGCAAAGTACTATAACAAAGGATATCAAGCCATGAATGAAAGTATAAGCACTACAATGAACAATGCACGTGACCACCAAGGTCATGGAAGCCATACATTATCAACAGCCGGTGGTAACTTTGTTCCAGGAGTGACTGTCAATGGAGTTGGTAATGGGACAGCCAAAGGGGGTTCACCTAGAGCCTGAGTGGCAGCTTACAAGGTCTGCTGGCCACCTTCCTTTCTAGGAGGTGAATGTGATGAATCCGATATCATGAAAGGCTTTGAAACTGCTATCCATGATGGTGTTGATGTCTTGTCGGTATCTCTTGGTGGATACGCAGTAGAGTTCATGGATGATGCTCTTGCCATTGCCTCATTTCATGCTTTAAAGAAAGGTATCACCGTTGTGTTCTCTGCAGGGTATGCACGTAAGTTTGTATGTGAAGATGTTTTAAGTCTTTATATAAATTACTGGTCTTTATATAAATTACTGGTATTACTTTGGTATAATGTTCAGTCCCATACTTGTGAGGTAAATTTCAATCCACCATCTATTTAATTATTGGTTAGTTTTCGGGCACATGCATGTTCATACTGAAATTGTATGCAGGAAACTGAACAAATAATCAGACGTCGTGAGATGAAGATTGTTGGTCTATCACCGTATTGGTTTGATGCAGCTGAAGGCAGTGCGGTTTTGAACACAGTTAATATGAAATCAATGTTTCTGTTGACCGGACCAAATGGTGGCGGGAAATCAAGTCTGCTTTGCTCAATATGTGCAGCTGCACTACTTGGAGTATGCGGATTTATGGTACCTGCTGAGTCAGCATTGATTTAGTTATTCTAGTTAAATCGTGCTTATAATTATTTTTGTTTGTACAATTTTAGAATTTGAAAATAACTTGTAGTTGTATGAAACGCATTGTTTTGATATATATGAAATGCGCTTTTTTGCTATTTGTGTATTTATTTGTATTATGAGATTATCTGTTATTTAATGTGGGGATATTATTAATTTTATAAAAATTATTTTTTTTTTTTAAAATTTGAACCATGACACGCAAAAAATGGGTCATAAAATAGTGTCATAAAAGCGTGTCATAAAATTATGACGCGCGAAATGCGTGTCATAAAGCTTTATGACGGGTCGATCAATGACACCAAAAAGCGCGTCATCTGACCCCTTTTATGACACGCAATGCGCGTCATTAAAGGCATTTTTTCTAGTAGTGTGTGCCTTGAACATCCACTATCTAAGTGCTAGGATCCTGGACACACGATTAAGGTGGTTAAACCTTCTAACTTTGTGTGTATGATATGTTGTGTTAAAATGATTAAGTGCGCGGAATTCACTCAACCAAACTTAGAAGGTTGTGTATGTTATGGAAATGGAATTGTTATGTTTGTTAGTTAGCAATGAACACATAAAGATTATCACCAAACGATTCAATATTATTAAAGATAATAATACGAGTGACCTTGAAATATCACTAGGGTTACAACCTTGAATCTTATGTTTCTATCACTTGTGATATATTTGTGTTTGTTCTAACAGTTATACATGTTCTAACGTATGCATGGACTAACTCTTAACACTTCTATATTTTTCACACACTAAATATCACTAGTCTAAGATCTCTTTTATAGTCAAAAGATCTTTACAAATTGCTTAAAGTCTTGACCGACTTACTTGGTTAACTTATCCTATTGAGTGTCAGTACATCAGATACAACATGTATCTATGTATACAACTTGTTAACTAAGCACATGGAGTAAGATATTATCTACCGTATATTGTTGACCAAAATACAATAAATATCTTTTTGATCTTATCCTTCCATCAGCAGAGTTGTTCACTATCAGCAGGAACAATCTATCGCTATCAGCAGAATCCATCAGCAGAGTTGTTAAGCCTATCAGCAGAGTGAAATGCTCTATCAGCAGAATCAACATCATCAGCAGAAACCATTTTGCACTATCAGCAGAATTATACTTAGAGTAGAATCCGATATTAAACATCTTGAATATTTAATTCCCAACACTAAGTATCCTTGATCCTCTTGTTGATCAAATGAATGTTCCTGCACATAAATGAGAAGTATTAGTTTCTTTTGGGGACCCAAGCCATTATTGACTTGGATCTGCCTCTTGCATCAATGTAATTTAATTTTTTAAGAACAGTTGATGCAACATTGGATTTAGTTGAATTCCAAACCCAACATGCTGAGGCCTTAACAGCATTTGCCCTATTTTCCCTAGCAGCAGAATGAATTACATGCTTAGCAGCAGAAACTGCTAGCTTTGTAATTGTTCCCTTAATTTTCCAAACTTGTTTTGGGACCACTGCTTTTGTTTGAATGGGCCTTTGAACAGTCTTTAATGCATTTGTATAAAAAGATTTTGCATTTTTAACTGTTGGTCTTGGGTTAACAGTCATGAATGGTCTAGCAGCAGAAACTGCTTTGACAACTGCTCTGGGTTTAGTTCTCTTAGACTTAGAGTGAAAGTGAGTTTGAGGAGTTTGCCTTTTGAAATTCACCCTATTGTTTTCATACCCAGATACCCATTTGTTACAGAAAGCTGCAAGATGATCAAAACTACCACATGTGTAACAAGCTTTATTATAAAAGAAAAAGTCATCACCGAATTGGTTAGACTTGAGGCCATTCCAATTTCTTTGGTTACCTCTGGGCTTGCTAGTGGATCTATATTGTTCACAATATTTAACTGGTTGCCTAACATGTTTAATGTTTGATCTAGGCTTAACAGTATCCTTTTTGATCACTTTAGGAACCCTTGTTACTGCTTTCTTAACTACTTCAGGTTTAGACATAACCTGCTCATCTTCATCACTATCAGTTGTACAATCCTCAACAACTATAGCATCTCCTTTCTTAACAAAGGACACCTTGTCCTGAAGAAGTGAAGTTTTATTTAAACTCTCACTTACTTTTTCTATCTTAGGACCCTCAGTAGACTTAGAACCATATTCCATAATTGGTTCTTGAAACTCAGCAAAACCTGTGTGTGCTAGGTCAATACCTGGAGATGAAGGAACACCTCTGTATGGTGGAGGAACAGATTTGTATCCTAAACCAGACTTAGCTTTATTGATTACTTGAGCTTACTAAATCTTATTCATTCCCTCTGAGGCATAAGCTAAAGCATCTACTGTTATCTTAACATTTTCACTGTTATTTAGGGCTTTAGCTAATGATGCTCTTTCTGAGCAAATTATTTCAGCTTGAAAATCTATTTTTCTTTGAAGAGCATTCATGTCATCAGCAAACTTAGACTCATTTTCTTGATAATGTACAAGTTGTTTTTCAACAACAGATATACCTCTTTTATGATTACCTAAGTTGGCTAAAGCATCACATAATTGTTCTAGTTAAGCATCAAATCTCTTTTTAAGATCTTCATAAGCTTTAAGAGCAGAGCATGATTCAGTACATTTAATAATGGAATTTACCTCTGAATCAGAAAAGGCCATTAGAGCAGTCTCAGTGGCCACTAGTGCAACATTTGTTGGTGCTTCCACTTCATCAGCCATGAAGCTCCAATCATAGTTGATACCATCTATGGATAGCATAGCCCTTGGTTCTTCAACTGTGATTTCCTTCTTCTTTTCTTGCCTATACCATGTGCTTCTATTGTCCTGCTTCCTTGGGTTTCTACATTCTTTAGCAAAGTGTCCTAACCTGTGACAGTTGAAACACTCTACTTTCTTCTTATCAAACCCAGCAGTTTCATTACCATCAATGGTAATCTGCTTACCAGTTCTCTGCCAGAACTTCTTAGCCCTCATGCTAAGTAAAGCAACCTGCCATTTGATGTCTATCTCTTCCAAATCATTATCATCCAACTGATCAAGATCTTCGTGAGTTAGAGGAGAACCACTAGTTTGACTAGACATGAAAACATAGAATGCCGGATCTCCAAGTCCTGCAACATTCTTTTGTGAACTAGTAGAAGGACCACCATAGATAGCAGTAGAAATACCTACTTCTTCATCTACCTCATCTGACTTACTAATACTAGGAGATGACAAGAGTGCCACATTCCCAGAACTAGTACTATAGATTCTAGACTTCTTTAGACTTTGTTCAACAATTTTGAAGTTATTGAACAAATCATTGAGTTTCATGACTTCAATGTCTGGTTTGTTCATCCAGACAACCACATGAGTATGGAAGTCATCAGGTAGGCTTGTCAAAAACTTCATGTTGAGATCTTCCTTGGCTATCTCAACACCCAACACAGCTAACTGACTGACAAGCTTATGCAATCTTGAGAACAGCTTATCAAGTGATTCATTGCTATTTGAACTAAAGTTTTCAAATTGTTGTTTTAGCAATGTCTTCTGTGTTTTCTTGGTAGTTTCATTACCACCAAACCATGCACAAATCTCTTCAAAAAGAGTTTTTGCATCTGGATACTTGCTAAAAGATAGCATTTGTTCACCAGGAATGGTCATAAGCAACAAGTTTCTTGCCTTTTGATCATTCCTCTTCTGTATCTTTTCATCATTGTTAGATGGTCCAGTATTCCTTTTTCTTTCAGTTTTGCCTTCAAGAATAATATCTGTATACCCTAATGTAAATGAATCACCATACAGAATGATATCCCAAAGAGCATAATCTTGAACCATGAAATATTGCTCAATTCTCAACCTCCATAACTCAAACTCATTATGTTTGATCATGGGCAACTTTGCAGCAACATTTGTAGCAGTATCTTGTGCATCCATTTCTTAAGCTTCTTCTTCTAAATCAATAATATCAGCCGCTCTGATACCACTTGTTAGGATTCGATACACTGTTAAGGTGGTTAAACCGTTTGTACTTTGTGTATATGATATATTGAATGAATATGATTAAGTATGCGGAATCTACTTAATCACACTTAGAAGGTTATTATGGTTATGGAAATGGAACAGTTGTGTTTGTTATATGATAATGAACAATGAAAAACTTATCACCAAACGATTCAATAATATTAAGATAATAATACGAGTGATCTTTGAGTTATCACTAGGGTTACAACCTTGAATCTTATGTTTCTATTTCTTGTGATATTTGTTCTTATGTTCTTAGGAGTTATTATCTAAACACTTAACAATTCACACACTCTATTAGACACGCATATCACTAGTTTTAGATCTTTCTTTTATAACACAAGAAAGATCTTTACAATATTGATAAGTCTTATCGAACGCTTGCTTTGAGAGTGTCAGTCATTAAGATACAACTTGTATCTATGAATATAACATTATGACTGATCACATGGGGTAAGATATTATCTACCGTATATTGTTGACTTTAATACACATAATATCTTTTCATACTTATCCGCTCAGCAGCAGAATGCTAATTACCAGCAGCAATGTTAACACTAGCAGCAGAAACCACCACCAGCAATGTTAACGCTAGCAGCAGAATCCTTCAGCAGCAGAATGTTTAACGCTAGCAGCAAAATCAAAAACTAGTAGCAGAAACCAAATGCTCTAGCAGCAGAATCATACTTAGAGTATTTCTTTGAGTAGAACCCGATATTAAACTTCTTAAATATTTAATTCCCAACAAATTATTCATATATAATGTAACCTGATAATGAAAACGTATTTTAATAGAATAGAGATTAGATTTTTGTCGTTGATAATGGAAAAATAATCGTCACTCGGGTGAACCCGACGTGACGTGACCCATTTGGACCTGTACTTAAATTATCAACCTAAATTTACCTCTATGAAAACTCTAATTATCAACAATCTGGACCGAGTTGGTTGAACTCAGCTGATTAAACATATAAAAAAATCATTTTACCAATAATAAATATAATGTTTGATTGCAGGCCTTACCAATAGAGGATGTTTGGAACAACCAACTTGTTAAGTTCCATACACTACTACACAAAAGGGCATTTAGATCACTTTAAAAATATCACTTTTACTAACACCCGATCTATTTAGTAAAAATGGGCGGGCCTTAAAAAAACCAAACTTATTTTGGAGCAAAACAGTGATGTATTTGACAAATAAACCCAAAAAGATCGGCTATTTAGCAAAAAGACGTTTTCAATAAGTTAAGCGGGATTTATCCCTCCCTTTCTACCTTTTGACTTTTCATAGCCCGCTCATTATCATCACACATAAAAAACACACCAAACCCTACCTACCAAACTCTCCCTTCTTGTTCTTCTTTAATGCACAACACCGCCGCTCCACCACAACCTAACCCTAACCACCATTGTTGAGTAACTTTCTTATGAATGCTTGCTGGTTCTTGTTATTTATTTTTTTTATTTTTTTTTTTTTTTTTTTCCTAATTGCGAATGTGTTGTGGTTTCGAAAGATATGTGTTGTAGCGTAGTTTTATCAAGTTTTAGACCATCAAAAATAAAACTTGAACAAAGTCCCCTTTGAATTGAAATCATGTGAATGTGAAGGAGTTATATGCTTAGTTTGCTATGCAAAAGGTTGCTTCTTGTTCCAAACATAAAATATGTGGTTCACGTACTTGCGTGAATGTTGTAGATGCTAATTTTTCTCTTTTTTGTTAGTAAATCAGTGGTAGGTAGCATACTATGGTGGCTGCAAAATGGGGAGAGATGACATCTTCGCTGTTAGTTTCTTTACCACTTTAAAATAGTATAAATTTGTAAACCATAAATTGTGTAATATATTGAAGTAATATAACTATGATATAGCTTTGTTGTGCAGAATTTCATAACCGCCGCTTTCTATAGAGTTTGTACAGCTAATTTGTGTCCGGTTAGGAAAGAGGAAGGAATCATCTAAACAGGCCGAACCTTTAAAGTGAATGTCAACAGGAGTTGGAACTTATCAAGTAATAATTGTCATTACGTGAGCATTATTTTTTGTAATTGTTGAATTGTTGATGTAATCTGAACTATCATTGTAATGGTTAAAGCTATTTCCATTTGTAAAGTTAAATGTTGTTTTTGTCAAAGTCACTTGCATCGGAAATTCTGGAAAAGTTGTGCGGCAAGATTGAATGAAAATTTTTGAAATATTTGCATTTTAGTTTTAATGAAAAATCCAGAACCAATTTATTTTAATAACAAGTAGAGTAAAAAGATCGGCTATTCATGTATAAACTGATCTTATTGTATGGATAAAAAGATCGGTTGGGAACTGATCTATTTAACTTTTGCTTAAATAGATCACCCTTAGTTAGAGTGGCTCTATACTGTTCTTTTTGAGGGCTTTCAACCGATCTATTTAACGATTTCTCTTGTAGTGATATGGGCCTTTTCCTAGCCCAATTATGTAATCTTCTTGGCTAATAGCTCGGTTCACATAGTTGTAGAAAATGATGGATTGGCTAATAGCTCTACCCGCTAATTGCTTGTGGCAATGGTACCTCGGGTATTGAAAGCTTCTCATGAATATCGACTGGTATTGTGTGAAAAGTAAGCCCAATATACCATATGCTAAAATATACAACCAAGTGGCCATATTTCTGATGGATATCCACATTATGTTTTCATCTGCATCTGTTTTATTGACCATGAATGCCTCAAGAGACATGTAACTTAGTATACCCAGCTGCATTCCAAGTTTCAAAACTAAAGATAGTTAGAACAAAATTATGCCGTCGAACATTGTGTAGTATTTTTTAAGTAGAAAGTGGGCCGCCAAGCAAAAGAACCACACTAAGTACTGGGTTGTAAGCACCTACAAAACGTCCATATTTTCCTTGCCATCTTCTTCAAGTAGCGAAGTAGAATCAATAAACATTGCAATGGCCTGATCAGCCTGCACATAATCATGTTAGAAAAAAAATTAGTTGCAGGATCACAAAAACTTTTATACTATATTTTTTTGGCATACATGCATACAAAGACGATGATCAGTTTGATTTAAAAAGCTAACCATAATGGTTCATAAAGCTCATCACTCATACACAAAAGATTTTAGGTTATCCTTTTGTAGTTTTAAAGAAGCCGCCTGCGACGTGAGCCAACCACAAAAGACAGTTTTGCAATTTACTCTATATTGAAATAAAGCTTATATGTGAGGATTTTGTCACCAAAGAAGTAAAGTGACCTTCGATCAGGTCTAAAAAAAGAACTAATCATAGATGATCATCTTTTTATTATGATTATTTATGGGTCCAATAGAAGCAACATACCAGAGAAACTAATCATCCTTCCATTCTGCTCCTCGTTCTTTGGCTCTCTTATAAATTATACTATAGAAAGTGGCATTAGTGTTGTATTTTGCTAGTTTTTCTTTTGGATATAAAATTATAATTGGCATGATGTCAAACACCATGGTTTGGTCACGTTAAATAAAACATAGCAATATATAATAATCATGTGCTACAACAATTTACAATGTTTCAATACCCTAGTTATACAAAAAATATGGACCACCCAAAGATATAAAAGTTCATAAGACTTGACAAAGCAAAATAATTAGTCTTCTATTGCACAAGCATTGCATTCTATACTTAGCAGTTACCACACTACAGTTTACACATACCTTAAATGAACCATATGACGATAAGTCATTGACGATGTTGTATCAAGATTAAAACGTTTGTGTGACCATCCTAAAATGCAGACTCGGTGCCTAACTAATGAACACAAATACAAAGCACCAACCATTAGGATGCCCAGTCCTATACACCAAGGTCTAAAATCAACATATATCAGCAAACCATTTATCAACTTTTGACTATATAAATTGCAAGTGCTTTAAATGACAAATTTGGTTAAAATATTCATCTGAAGAAAAGAGGTACAACCTTGATCAAATTCATTGTAATACTATAAATCTTATAAAATTTTCTAATGTAGAAAAACATGTTAACATGCATATATTCTATTCAAGTTATCATACCTGGCATTACGCAGTCAAGTTTAGTATAATGCAATAAGAATCTGCGCGATTTCTGGTTCAAAAAATATGTTGGTTTCTTTCTCTCATTTAGCAATCACTATCCACATTCCTGAAACATATAAGTTATTTGTATCAAGTTTTCAAGAGAAGCAATGGCAGAAATACAAATGGCAGATGGCAGAAGCAACCTAAAGCATACTTTGCACACCATTACTACGACTCCTATTACTGAAACGTTAAATCATTATTTCACTATACAACATCATTTTGAAGATGTACCTAGCAACTATACAGTTAGACGAAAGAACTAAATATTTCACTATACAACATCGTTACTAATAGTAAAATCCACTGATGGTTACATGTAAATGAAATGTTTGTGGCTCCGGAAGGTCATTGTCATTAAACCTTACTGGATATCAAACGCTACTGCAATAAGATGCATTATGATTGGTGGCACGACAGTGACTACAAAACGACAATAAAGTAAAAACTTAGTTTTATGATGAGTAACATTTTATAAATCCGCAACAGTAGCCTACATACATAAAAAAGCCAAAAGCAAATCAAATCCCAAAAAGACTTATTAAAGATGACAAATTATATTAAATGAGTTAGAATGTAGAACTCAATACCGTTTACATCTTTCATGAAGCTCTTTAGCTAATTCTTGCATGACCAAACTATCGTCTAAAAGGTCCGCAACCTTAGCCGCATTTTCACAAGCTTTAATCGCCTCCTGTCCAAAGTTTTAGGCTATGAAAATATTTTGTGCAGCAACCATTGCAGCATCTTCAAATTTTTCTCTATCAGCAGGATTTGTAATACTTTCCTGTGCAGTTTGCGCCACATTGTTGTTGTCAACATTACATGGGATAGCAACCACTTTTTGGGATGTTTCAACACCAAAAGATGCACCCTTGTACTTGTAATGGTTGTCCACCTGCATTTTAGTAGTATTAGTTTAATAAAATTGGTTAGTAATAGCCCGTTTACTAAATTACTTTTTCATTTGTCACGTTTTAGACATTGTGCTTTTCTTCATACATCCATTCATTGAAAGATGGTTTTGTTTCCCATTTGGGTCAAAATGTTACTTCTATAAGAGATGATAATTATTATATATCTAATATTAAATCTGTGTATAGAAATGATATTATTTATAGATAGTGTTATAATATGAATAAAAAATGTTAACGGGTTCAAAAATGACCCAAATGGGATAGAACACCATCTTTTCATTTCTTGAATGTGCAAATAACCAAACATGGGCAACTTAATTGAAACAATAATACAGGTATAAACTGATAATAGAGTTAGTAGCTTACCTTCTTGAGTTCTCATGTCAACACGAGTCTTCTGAGCTTTGAAGTAACAGATCTTCTGGAATTTTCAAGTACATCAAACTTTTGCTGAAATATGTGTAAAATGAAGAAAATCATCTTTTCTATGTATAAGATTAAGCTATCTATGCTAAATATAAAAAAGAAATATATTATACTGACATGAATAAAACTCAGAATCGCATTGATGTCAGGCTCATTTGGATCTTAAATGCAGAAAAGAGCCTCAAAAATCATCGCCTCGTAACTGTTATAACAGTAAGTTTATACGCATTCACAAAAGATGATAGTTAAACATACTATGGGGCTAATTTTCAATCCATTAAGCTGCTAGAAGGCTTAGCCGTATCGCCATACTCAAGAAGCACATGTTATATAAGCATTGAATCTCAAACTTACCTGTACGAAGAAAATTCCATATGAGGGAAATTTTCTAGAAGCTCTGCAAAAGCCTGAATCAATCTCTTTAGATATTTAAAAGTGACAGATGCAACAACAGGTCTGATGTCTACTGGAGGAACAACAACGTCGCATCTTTTAATTAGTGCATCTTCATTTAGAAGTAAACTAAGGATTAAAACTCTGCTTGGTTGATCTTCACCAAGAGCATCTTCAACTGGCTGCAAGTAAAGACGATAAAATTATGATTAGTCAAGCCTATAATCACTGAATAAGCTACACCGTCTTCTTTAGCATGTTTAGATTAGTGATGCATTTGGATGCCCCTTTTAAAGGTGATTATATGATACTGAATAATAACTATTAAATTACCAAAACCAAAGAAACTTTCTTACATCTGGTGTGACATCTATATCAAGATCAATGGGATCAAATATGAAATTTTCATCCATCGAATAAACTAAAACAACTTCAGTAGTTGCAGTATCCCAACTACGACCTGTGGGTGGAATTCTTTAACATTTTATTCTAACAATAGGCCTACCACGGTTAGTCACTGCTCCGGGTAGATCATAACTTGACTTGACTCGTGTTTGTTCATCAACAACATCTTCCACATCACTATCATCATCATCAATTAGATTCATAGGACCAGCATCAGACACATTCTTTGAATTTAACACATCAAGAACTCCGTGTAAAGAAAGATTTAGGGTTATTTGAAATCTTTTCGGAAAAACTTGTATATCCAATTCCAAACACGCTTTAAGCATGTAAAAATAAATGTTGAATAAGATATATAGCCAATGAAAAAAAATGTTACAATAATGAGGCTGTTTCATATCTAGCTTTCACATGATTTATTGGATGACGAATGAATGATATTAGATAATTAAAAAAAAGTATGTGATATAAGCAGAAACATGGCATATTCATGTTGTATAAATAATTAAAAGATATATATATATATATATATATATATATATATATATATATATATATATATATTATATATATATATACACCTTAGTTTAATGGTCTGGTAATATTTGAAGAAGGTTGTAGATCGCGTCTTACACCTTGAAGTTATGTAAACCTGGAATGAATATGTAGGTCATTACAAACGCCATTTAAGTTACAGCTTCGGTTGAAACCTGTATCAAGAAAACAAAAATACCATTTTCCTTCTATTAGGGAAAACTATATCACCTTCTCAAAATTTCCCTGAGTTCCATGTTGTACACACTGTCATCCTTGGGTGGGTGAAAGCTATTGACTATTATAATAGGAACAAAATACAGCATTCTCGGTGGATCAATAGGCCCTTCAGACCAATTTTCAATGGCTTCTCTTGAGCCATCTTCATGCCAAACATTGTCAGTTTCTTGCGCACTTTATCCTGCTGTAAGCAAATTTCCTGCGGCCAATCATTACTTGAGTTTTCATGCTAATTCCTTCCAAATAAACAGGTTCAACCCTTGTTGTAATATTGAATATGCATGTTTTATAAAGATTAGATATTCATGTTGATTAAAAAAAAATACATGCAATCAAAAGAATAACTTTTTTACCTTTTTTTTGCCCAATTCAGAATGAACAATAGAGAAAGTGCGCATGACAAATATAAATTCTTTGACATTTTTCTAGTAGTGAAATTAGGCTACCATCATTCTTAGGAAGCTCTAAATGTGTATCGTTGCATGAGAAGTAACTACCATATCAGTTATGAACTTCAACCCATACAGGCCCATATCTTGTAGTCTATCCGTCTGATGATTTACGTCTTCTGCTGGTTGTTGTTTTCAATATAGCTCGATTCATGAGCATCAGAAACCTATTGAAAGCAAAAAACAACATCAGTATTAAAAAAACAAAAATCACCATCATAAACCTTATTTCTCAAACACGTTCTTAGGTGATACAGGATTTCTGACCAGGTTTTAATACTTATAATTTTACTCATCTACCTATGGTCTACCTTATGCACTAACGGGCAGAGAACCCGATCATGTGTAGTGTAGTATTCGGTAAAGCCGAGGTTGTCCCAAGAGCTATGTATATCTGGATTTTAACCTAAGTCTTTGTCACATTTTAAAGGGGTTTTAAGTTGAATATAAATTAAACTAATAAAACAGAAGTGAAACTGCGAAAACTAAATGAAGTTGTGAAAAATAGGGAGAAAGTGTATTAGCCTAGTTGTTCATCCTATCATGAAATGGTTATGTTTTCTAATTAAGCTTCCTACTGCTTCAAGTGGGGCATAAATATCACTAGACTCCTATGGTCAATTCGCCTAGCCTATCTCCGTAGAATCCTACTAGGACGCCAAAGGTCTGCATCCTCATGGTCGTCAAAGCTTAAAGGTAGACTAGTTTAATTCATTAAGTGCCGCTACATGCTAGATTAATTCTTTGTGTCATCTGGCCTCTCAGATCTTAGACCACACATCTAGCTTCTTAAGTTCATCCTACCCGGAGGGTGATCCTATGGAGCATTCTTAGGTCCATTCGTACACAATAATTGTTGGTCCTCCTATTAAACAATTCTTACCAACACCTTGCAACCTACTACATTAGGGTCCTGTGGTCAATTATCCTAATGCAACAAGTATAACCAACCTTCAAAACTACCGAAACTAGAGGATCTAATGAATAACTAAGCATGCACACACTAAAAGCAATAATTAAAGCACGGAAACATAATCAAAGTAATAAAGAAATCATAACTAGGCTAGCACCAAAGGTGCTTAGCCAAACATATAGCAAATTATACCAAAAAAGATGAATAAAACATGAATTGAATTGAAAATATTGTTTGATACAAATTACTTGATGTAGAGCTAAATATGATGATGATTGCTAGTGAATTCTCCCTTGAAAGATGGCCTGGAACTGCTGGAAATTGCCCTGGAGTGGTGCCCTAATCGACCCCTATGAGAGGGGGGGAAAGAGATATCAAATGCAGAAAATAAGGTTTGTATTTAAAGGCCCGACATAGTTATTGTTGGGCGTAACCTTTGGTATTGGTTATGGCGTAACCAATGTAATCTTCAAATGATCTTATCCATTAGTAATATTTACGGCGTAACTGTGATGGATAGTTACGCCGTAATCTTCTTAGGGTTTCATTTACGTCGTAATCTTCTTGCATGGTTACGTCGTAATCTCTTCAAAGTCTTGAATCTCATACTTTGTACCTATTACGCCGTAACCTCTTGCATTGCTTACGACGTAACCTTTATAGTCATGAAATTTGTTCTACGTCTTTAGAATATTACGGCGTAACCTTTTGTGGTAGTTACGCAGTAATCCTTGATCAGTGTTGACTTGGTCTTCGTGTTTGAATTCATAGCTATGGCATAAATGGAGAGTGTAACTACGCCGTAACTTCTTCTCAGCATAATAAGTTGTGTATCTTTGTATGTTCTTTTCCAATTCCGCGTCTCTTTTGCACCTATGCTCATTTGCAACCTCGAAACAAAATATAAAGAAATCAAATCATATGTCCATATAAAACTATACAAATAATGAGCATATTATGGGAAATTGACACTTAATTATCAAGATTATTTTATGTCATCAAATATCCCCCCACTTGAACTCTTCTTGCCCTCAAGTAGACCTTATTAGAATCATTTCTAAAAAGATATCCCCCAATTTACTCGGGAAATATGAGATTAAAAATTTCCTATGCTAGAATTTTCAAAGCCGAACACCTCACGAAATGGGAAACAAATACTCATACTCTCTAATCTAAGTGTCAATTTTGGGGTGATCACTCAATGCACAGTCATAGCATCTATTCTATCAGAGGCTTGGCGGTTACACATATCTCCACCACTAGAGCTAAGGTCAAAACAATCTTCGAAGGCAATATTGGGCGAACAAATTATAAGGCTAGGGTGTAATGTCGTTAATAACATACTACGGCGAAGGCGACAAAGACCATCGATACATGACCAGAACGCTGGGCAAGACACCAATGACTGCTCAAATCCCTCACCTAAGAATGATTCACGACTAAAGGGTAGGATAGGACATGGGATGCACATAAATGGTGAAAAATAAAAATAAGAAGAAAATAGTCTTAGCCTACAATCAAGTCGTCATCGTCTGCCGTCCATCCAAAATCAAAGCTTCAAGATGCAAAAACCGGATCATAATGCAACAAGTAAGTGTGCCATTAGCGGACGTCATGATGGGCACACTACTTGGTCTTCATGTTGGTGTACACACGTCACCAACTCAATTCTTCAAATGTGATCAAAGTGGCCTCCTCGATACTAAATCTGATAAGCTCATAGTTCTTATAATGATGCACTATCAATAATAACTACTATATACATACAAAAACACAATATTATTTTTCTTTTTTTGAATTTTTTTATCTTTTTTTTTTTTAATCATAACTATACAAAATAATTTCATCCCCCCACTTGAGATGAATCGTATATGAGAAATTATGGGGGATCTTCAATGATCTTCAAACATATGTCTTCGACGTAGGCGTGATTCCCAAATCTCTCTACTCGAACCTTAAACTTGAGCAAACGGCGACTTCCCAATCATAAACTAAGACTACACGGTAGGCTAAGGCGAATAGGTGTAGCGAAATAATATTGATAAGGGTATGAAATGAAAAGAATGGCTCGGAAGCGTGTATCTAGGGGTATCTTGCACTATAAGTGAGTGCAACAAAAGGGTTTTAACACGGGGGTCGAAGAGTCGAAGTGA
The DNA here is from genome assembly GCA_021014915.2 of Artemisia tridentata subsp. tridentata. Lineage (NCBI taxonomy): Eukaryota > Viridiplantae > Streptophyta > Magnoliopsida > Asterales > Asteraceae > Artemisia > Artemisia tridentata. Next base: position 224,820,461 of record CP139505.1, on the reverse strand, counting down.
CTAATCAATAAACGCAAATAATTATACACATGTGGGCTATTTGGGTGTTAATCCTAAAATATTGCCTTCTCGAATTGTCTCTTCCAAATGTATCAAGCAAACTCGACACACTACTCGTCTATGGTCTCGAAATGATGTAAAGGCCAAGTTCTAAAGTTTACATACTACCGGCACACTCAATATTTGGTGGATTTGGGGTAAATAAGGGGAAACGGAAAGGCTAAATCTCACCATGGAAATCAAGGGATATAGTTTGCTCGGCTAAGGTCTATTCTAGTTAGGTTAAGAAAAACATGTCAAAATTTTAAAAATGGCATAATTTTTCAAAATAAACTAGAAAAACGAGGGCAAATGAGTTCAAGTAATAATTCTACTCCCGTCCCCCAACTTAAATTGTACAATGTCCCTATTGTACGCAAAAATTGAAATAAAAGAGAGACAAATAGAATTGGAACGAGAACTTCCCTGAAATTTGCTAGGCATGATTGAAGATACACGTGTTGAAACGTGTCCCGCCTTGAGATTCATAAGCAAACTTCAATCCCCTGAATTCACTTAAACAACCAAATGCATTATACTAGAAAAACAACAAGTGTAGAAAGAAAATGAAAATCCTAACTCACTTTCGTAGGAATCACGGTTGCATTTAGCATATGCAACATGCCTTTTAAACCACTCGGTGTCCCGAGTAGACGAGTGAAGTCTCGTGAGGGTTTATAGGGAACACACCTACAAAGTTCATTTACTACTAAAAATATACAAACTTGGTAAATGTTTTTGAAAATGGTTTGCTACAGGAAGAAGTTACGGCATAACTTCTAGACTAAGTTACGCCGTAAGTAATGCGACCTGACAATGAGCTCGTACTATGAACATATTACGTCGTAACTTGAAACTAGAGTTACGCCGTAATACCTTCTGGTATCATGTAACACCCCCAAAATATCGTTGCGGAATATAATGTCACTGGGGTATTACTTCATAGCTCACAGTAAAAGTTACAGAAAATGACTCTAAAAGAGACGTTTTGAAAGTTTATCATTCGATTAAATAAAACATCAGAGTTTAAGAGGTCCCAACAAGTTTATAAAACTTAAAAAGTATAACATCAACGTTTAAAAGCTTTATTGAATGATAATGATGCATTGTCTTCAAAAATATTATCCGTGCGCCTTCACATGCCAGCTAATAGAAACCTGAGATAAACATGCTAAAAAGTCAACACAAAGGTTGAGTGAAATTCATAGGTTTATAAATAAGTAATGGACCACAAGATTTTAAGTTTAAGAGATAATTGATAAAGCAGTTATTATTGCACTAAGCTCATGACACTCAAAACATTAACTGGGTGTATCATAGAGATGATAATAAAGCCCTAATAGTAGGTAATTTGCCATTTTACCTAGGTATTCAAATATAGTGCGTTTGTGATATCCATCTGATCAACACAAACGGGATTCGTCAATCCCAATAGGCCTATTCACAATATTCGCGCTCACATGGAAATGATTAATGGTTCATGATGCTAGGGACTTATTTTTGGCAATAACGGTACTTAGGCAATAATACATTCAGGTAAGCATACAGTTCAAAGCACTTGTGTCCAAATTGTAAAATAGCATGTATCTCCCCCAATGGGTTTATAAACAGTTTAAAGAGTTAAAGTGGGGCTATGAACTCACCTTAGAGTGTATTGACGTAAGTAACACAACGGTGCCAAGAAGTATGGCAGAACAGTAAAAAGAAGTATAGCACAACGACACGGAATCGGCATAACCTAATGAATATGTAATGTGTCTCAGAATATGACACGCGAAAAGTAATCGATGCGTATGAGTTTTCAAAAGATAATACGTTTTAGTTTTCGTGGAAAATTCGTATCAACGTTTGTAAAATGTTTAGTATCATCATTCGTGTGGTGGTATGAAATCATAGACTCAAAAATACACACCAAAGTATAAAACATATTACACATGTACTGTTAAGTGACTATAATTGTATAACACAAGTAATATAACGAGAGAGATGAGAGAAAGAGAGAAGAGAATGGCTCGTTATCTTCACACAAGAGAGAATGACAAAGTATAGCCTGCATTTGAAAATAACCAACAATAAAAGAGTAGTATTACATGTGTATTTATAGGCATTGCATTAGGGCAACACCTTAAGCATTCTTTCTAGAAACAAAAGCTAGGCCACGGCCCATGGACCTTCTACAAGGGTCGTGGCATCATAACTAACTTAAAGGCCATATACTTAGCAACCTATTACAAATGAGATGACCAAGACTTGACATTAACTGAAATGTGTTCCCAAAAATCTCCCCCTAAGGATTGGTCATCAAGGTTGCTTGACGTCTTCTTTGCTTCTTAGGCTTTGACATCTTTCGTATCTTTGTTCTTTGTTCTTGTTGTGTGTGATATGGTAATGTAGTAATCTGCCTTCCATCAACGTCTTTAATTCTAGTGTCTTTACGTATTTTCCATCATGCTCATACTTCTTTTGACTTTGATATTTATACTTCAAGTAACTCTCATTCTTTAGCTTCGATCTTTGACTTTTGAACTTTTGCTTTGTTTTGATCTTTGTGAGAATTATTTTTGTGATGTTAGTATGAGCATGATGGTGATGGTGGTGGTGGAACTCCTGATCTCCATAAATACCTGCATGTAAACAGTTAGCAATAAAGCATCCGGCACTTACAGGTTCGGACTTAAAGATCATTAACAGCATAGTGTGAAAACTTTCTCTAATCCTAGTCAAGACTGTTCCTGAATCGAATGCCCCCGAGAGAGCTAACTCAGATACACCGAAGTGTATCAACGATTCAGGGAGAGTCGCTGAAGTATACCAAAGTATCACTCCACGACTGTAGACCGTTTGGAACCACCTCGAACACTAAGCCTAACCCACAAGGGTTACCGAAGTGACCTGCTGTCAAGGCTTGTTTGATGTTGACCTTGGCAGGAATTTCCACTCAATCACTGAGAATCACAATTGGGAGTTCCCTCATGAATGTTCTTGGCAGATTGCTAAGATCGATGTAAGACTCTTGTTATTTACAACTGGTGTCCTTAATGTTGAACAACCAGTGTAGAAATATTAAGTGTTCCCAAGAGATCTTTTTGATGTATCTCGCGGCTCTAGACTCGATTTAGTGCATTTTGGTTTTAGTTTTCGGAGGCATGGAGCAGAGTGCCTCCTTTTCAATATCAACCCATCTCGGAGTGAGAGGTCGATAGATTATGAAGGGTTCTCCGTGAAAAATGAAACAAGTATCTTTTGAGAGACACTTGAGTGGCTAGAAGGTTTAGTGCAGTGCGTCACTGGGTCCATGACGGCTTAGTCATCAATACCATCTATTCGACACCAACTCACCCATAAAATAACAATCACGCAAACTCTAGTTTTACCCCACGAATTCGAAACCAATCTCAGCCCATATCGACCACATAAAATCATAGCCTTATCTGCCCTAATCGACACACCCAATACTTACCATGATACACATCTAACCACATAAATTAACGACTCTAAACCTGCCCTAGATTCCATGTAACTCGACCCACTTGACAGCCCCATTCACACACAAAATCAACCTTTATTTTACACATATAAAATCCGGTTTTTGACATGAATAATCGACTCATTTACTACGAATTTCATGCATGCAATCATCACCATTTTACACGTATTATTTTCCAGATTATATGTCTTTATATACATGTATATTGATTTGTTATTTTATGCACAACAAAGATCCATATTTCTTGCAACACAATCTGATTTTAACAATCACATAAACTATTATATCGACACAACCCTTTTCACCATTTTACACGATCCAATCCCAGATTATAAACCTTATATACATGCACTAATTCGACAACAGATTACTCCATATCGCTATGTATATGATTCGTTATTTTATGTACTTTATTCTATCAGCTCATGCGACATACAATTCATCATCTTATGCTACTTATCTATCATTTCTTGTACATATATTAGCTATGTTTTCTCATGCATATATAGACTCAATTAAAATTCATGTGACCAGATTCGAAAAGCCTTACATCAATATATATCGACATGCATATCTTTCATATTAACCATAGGTTGATCCTTAGCTTATATTAGGATACTATTTAAGTATTTCAACATGTTCATGACGAGAGGAAACAAGCTCAAAATGATACCTTTGAGTCTAACAAAATAGAACAAGAGGAGAATAAATGGACCTAAATTCAAACCTTGTTTCGACCACCAAAGATTCCTTAAACCCAAGCAGAACCACGATCACTATCACCCTTGTACGCCTCTTGGAACCACCTTGCTACTCGAATGAATGGAAGAAAGAACTACTGCCGCCCCTATATATGTTCTAGGGTTTCTGTGTATTTGTGTTGTGGATGTTCGGTTTGAGGAGAATGAGGGGAGATATAGGAAGAATAGGCCGATTCAAATGGGGGATAAGAAGACTAGTTCACCATTTCAAAAATCAAAATTATTCTAGACCTTTCTTAGACCAAGTTATGCACAATTTTTTAATTCCTTTTGGTCCTTATATGGTCGTGTGATATGTGTCAAATTCCATGCATAATGTTAAGTACAAATTTAAAAAGAAAATAGCCCCTATTAACGTGTGACATGTACTTGTTTTATTATGTATGTCGATTTTTATGTGGTTCATATTATGGCCTTTATATTTTGTAATTCTCATGGCGTAGCTTCTAGTTAATTTACTTGTGTTCGGGTTCAAGTTTAAATTAGTACGTATTTTAGGATTCACGTTTTAGGTTATTATAGTACCGAACAGCAGATTGATCTGAAGTTCCAATCACCGGTAGAGGATTTGTCCAATCCGTAATGTATGGTTGTTTGGGTTGAGAAGTGCTATCAACCACATGCATGTCCGAATTTGTCCAGCTGAACTCACTAGACATTGCTCGTGCAATGTTTTCCAGGTGATATTCAAGCTCAGCTGCACTAGAAGACCTATCTTTCAGCAGATTGAAAGCATCATTCTTGATTCGACAAAGTTCTCCTTTTGTGAGCTTTTTGATGCGTTGGTCACGTTTGAGTTTTTGTGTGAACTCAAGTGTGCGACCTTCGATCATGGAGTCATCATCGACATAAGGTTGAGCACTGACTAGTTGATCAAACCATTCATTCCATTTCTTCGTGTCTTCGTCCAGCCATGAGACAACAGTTGGTGTTGATCTTGGTGTTGTTGAAATTCTTCATCTGCAGTGAACTCAAACTAATGCTCCATCGTTGTTGGTCCGGAGCCAGAAGCCTTAGGTGGTTGTGTGGCTGTTGTTGTTGCTGAAGGTCTGACAGGTTCTTGATGTTGAGAACCAGATCCGCCGACACTCTTTGATTTCTTGGCTTGTGAGTTCGGGTCTGGGTCTTCGTCTTCTCTTGGACGTTTACCTTTGTCAGCCTCAGCTTTACACGACTCCTTCAATATGTTTGCCTTTATAGCCTTTGAGATGGCAATTTGCTCGGGTGTTGGTGAGGTAAGACTTCTTAAGCTTTCAAATAGTTGAAGTTGAAGCTCATTTAGAGTTGGTTCTTTTGGCTTCGTCGGTTGGGTTTGAAAGACAAGTGGAACTGTACCCAGAATATTCTTAAGAAGACCTTCAATATTCGGCTCAAGATATTCATTCACCTTCTTAGATGTGATCTTAGGCGAGTACTTCTTCAAATATTATTTAGTTTTGCCCTTGATCGCAGTGAGCATCCTTTCTTGAACATCATCTGAAAGGAATTCATCGACTCGAGCTTTGTTGTTTTGAAGCTCGTTCACTTGTCCAACAAGGCCAGTGACCATATTTGTTAAATTTTCAATTTGGTCATGAAGTTTGTCATCTTTCTTAGCTCTTGCAAGCTTTACGGCCTGCTTTACGGATGAAGCGAAAAGTGTACCGCTTTTAGGGGGTCATTTAAGCCCTAAATCGTATTTATTTGATCAAATATTGCCCTAAATCGTTCCTTTTGTCATTTTAGGTACTTTGGAGAAGAAATCTGGAAAAGGAAGCATTTTGGACGTTTTTGGAGCATAAAAGTGAAGAAAACGACAAAGTCTCCAAAGCTGCTGGAAAAGTACACGTGAAGGCGTCAAGGAATGCTCCTGACGGCGTCACGGCTTGGCAAAAGAGGTGGATATGACAAATACACATGACGCACCAGAAAGTTTTACAAAGGAAGTCTGACGGCATCACCCTTTAAGGTGATCAAGGCCGTCACGGATTAAGTTAAAAAGAGACGGCGTCAAGCACAATTATGACGGCGTCAACACTTGACGCGCCAGAGTGGATTTTGGAGGATTAAAGAGGGACGGAGTCAGGAAGACCATCTGGGAACCCTAGCCGCGGCAAGGTGACGGTGTCACCTCCTACAACGTGACGCCGTCAGCCCCTAAATTCTATATATAGTTTTGCAATTTTTAGTCATTAGTGTGCAACTTTGTGAGGAGAAACCCTAAGACGAATTTTCTGCCATTTTTAAGGGTTTTATACCCTTGGATCTCCCATGTTTAATTGAAGATAAGTAATCAATTAATCATTCAATATGTCTATATGTTGTTTGATTGTATCTTGTTCTTGTCTTTTAATTAACATGCTAGGCTAGATTTATCTTGTGTTTGCTTAGATCTAATGAAACCTAACTATTGATTATTGGTTGTTGGTGTGTTATTAATTGTATTGGATGATTGTTTATCGATGTTAGGCTAAGAAAACTGGCTAACCTCCTATACGGTAACTTGCTTGAACGTCTTAAGAAACATGAACCAATGCGTACTAAGGTTTTTATGGTTGTATTTAATGCATGAGCGAATTCTAGTGATCCCATGTTAGGAGCTTCTTAGCCGGCTCGACATAGGAGTGAATTAGGAGCTTATAGAGGTGGGGAAGTACGTACGCCACCCCACGATTGGTATTAAAGAATACACCCGTCATCCACGCAATTAATACACACTAATCAACCGGTAAAAGATAGTTAGGGAGTAAGGAAATCTAAGTAAACACATTTCTCTCCATATAAGTTTCACAACCTTTTTATTTTCAGTCATTTTATTTTATTTGCAATTGTAGTTATTTGGGTTAGTTGACTAGCAACTAATTCCGCCCACTCCTTCAAACCCGAGATTTTACTTGCTTTCCATAAAATATAAAAAAAATACAAAAAAAGAATCTTCCCTCACCCTTAGACCTATTAGAGTAGTTTTTCAATCCTAACGACACTATTCCCCTAGAGAACGATCAATCCCCCGGTACTTGCCACTACACTATACTACATCGGTCAGGTACACTGCCTGGTGGGGATTGCAAGCCTCTTGAGATCCCTCGAGAGGTAAAACCTGTTGTAAGGTCGCAAAACCACGCATCAAGTTTTTGGCGCCGCTGCCGGGGAATAGTTATTGTTTAGGTTGAATTTTTATTTTATTAGGTCTACTCACTAGATTCCTTTCTAGTGAGATTTTTATTTTATTTTTCTAGGTCTTCTTTAGTCTATCTTTTTTTCTTCGTTTCTTTGTTCGTAACCATTACCATCCAACATCATGGAAGGTGGTAATATCCTCGATCCCAACAACCCACCACCACAACAACACCCACCTCCTAGAGCCCGTACCTTAGGAGACTACTCCCGTCCTAGCCACCATGGCTATCGAAACACCATTGAGCTCACTCAAGGAGCCAATGTCACTCCCTTGCGATCCGACACCATCCGGTTGGTGCAAAGCGGATGCGCATTCCATGGACTTCGTTTCGAAGATCCTAATCAACATCTCAAGGACTTTCTCAAAATCGTGGATTTCATAGACCTTGATGTTGCCACTCGAGAGACGACCCGACTACGTCTCTTTCAATTCTCTCTGCGGGACCAAGCTAGTCAATGGCTAGAGCGCCTACCCGCAGGATCCATCACCTCTTGGGATGATCTCACCACTCGTTTCCTCGCTCAGTTTTTCCCACCATGAAGAACTACCAAGCTAAGGAATGATATCTTGATGTTCCAACAACGTCAAGGCGAAACCCTCTACGAGGCATGGACTCGATTCAAGGACTTACTCCAAAAAGTCCCTCACCATGGCATAGAACTTTGGCTCCAAGTCCAAATCTTCTATGACCATATCAATCTATCCACGAGGCAAACCATTGACCAATCGGCCGGTGGTAAGCTACGTGATCTAAGTGCGGAACAATCATGGGCTCTCCTGGAAGATCTTGCTCTTTATGACAATGAAAGTTGGAGTGATCCCCGTGATTTGAATAAAACGGTCAAGGCAATATCTTTGCCTTCGAACAATTCAAGCACTTCCGACCGTAGGATCATAGAACTTGAAGACCAAGTCAAGTTTCTTATGAAATCCTACGAGGCTCCTAAACCTTCAAGCCAAGTGAACAAAATCACTTCTTCATGTGAATTATGTAGTGGTCCCCACGACACTCGTGATTGCGTGGAACTCCCCGAACAAGCTTTTGCGGACTACGCATCCTCGCGTACCGACGGAGCGGGAGACAAGTGGTACACTTTCAAACCCGAGCCAAACCCCTACGGTGATTCATACAACCCCTCATGGAAAAGTCACCCAAACCTTAGGTGGAAACAAAACCAAAATGCACAACAAACCAATTCTTCCAACCCACCTAATCGTTTCCAATCACGCGGTTCCAACTCGAACCGTACTTTCAACAACAATCCTTCCAGCAATGGTAGTACCAATAACTTTGAAGGATTGATGTCCCAATTTATGGCATCTCAAGAAGCTCGTTTGGCCAAGTTTGAAGCCGATTTCAAACAAAAACAAAGCGAGATGACCAATAAGATTGACACTTTGTTGAAAGCCCTCAATGACCGAGAAATGGGAGCACTCCCTAGCAACACAGTCAAGAACCCGAAACTAAACGTCAACACTATTTCATCGGTTTCATCTCCTAGTTCTTGTCCACAATATTATTCGGTCAATTCCATGAGCACGTGTTTCAAACAAACCCAAGTCGTTCAAAATGACCAAGAAGTTATGATATCCAACACTAAATTGGTCAACAACATAGTTGAAACACCTCCCACTCAAAACCTTGACGAAGAATTCAAGGAGCTCCACCTTGAAAGTCCGGTTATTGATGTGTTGGATGAGAAGAAGCTCAAGTTAGGCGAAAAAGGGACCTCCTTTGTTCAAAACAAGCTACCTAAGAAGTTAGATGATCCTGGCTTATTTGTTCTACCTTGCAAGATCGGTAATTCGGAGGCTTATGACACATTAGCCGATCTTGGATCAAGCCTTAACCTACTTCCGTTACCTCTCTACACCTCTCTAAAACTAGGAAAACTTGAAGAAACCGAGGTGATAATAGGCTTAGCGGATGGGAGTGTTGCTTACCCAGTTGGAGTAGTCAAGGACGTGTTAGTACACATAGGAAAACTAACCATTTTAGCCGATTTCCACGTCCTTGATATGGTTAGCGACCCTACATGCCCCTTGTTGATAGGTAGAGGATTTTTGGCGACCGCTAGTGCTATGATTGATTGTAAGGAATCTAAGATAGCGGTAGGAGAAGGTGATACTTGGTCAGTCTATGATGTGAAGAAACATGCTTATGATACTAGTGATGAACCAACACGCCATTGGTTAGAATTAAATAAGAGACCATCTAGATATGGACCTTGGATCGATAGAGACTTCATAGGACCCCAACGCCCATTTTACCTAGAAGAGGACTTTGTGAACCGAACACATACGGTAGAGCAACTCTTGGCTAGGGACACCGAATTGGATCCATTTGAAGACCCTTTAGTTTTTAGGAAGATGATTGATTTCCTAGGAGTTTTGCCAATTAACCTAGGGATGAATAAGTGGACTTGTGAGGACGATGATCATAAGTGGGATTGGGACAAACCACCCAAAGATGGAGATGGGTCATGGCATATTAAGATGACATTGTATGACCCGGATGGAGAGAAGTTTGAAAAGATATATTGTACTAAGCGGACCAATAGGAAACTTCAATACAAGCTTAACCCTAAAGACGTCCTCGATGACGAACTCACTTACATAGGGTAGAAGGACTTTAAGTATAGCTACAAGAATCGTTAATAAAGAAAAGCGCTTCTTGAGAGGCAACCCAAGTTTTATTTGCTTTGTGTGTTTATTTATTTGTTTGTTTGATTTTATTTGCTTCCGTATGTATGTTTAATTTTTATTATTATTGATTCATGTTCAAAACTAAATTGTGAAAATGCATTATCTTATTTTTTAACTTCGTCTTAACTACATATAAAGGTATTTTGCAAAAGATAGGTGTAAGGGAAATCCAAATCGGTTTAGTAGAACAAATGAACATGAATCATAACAATATTAAATTAACATACATATTAGTAATTGTTTGAGTCAAATGCTTGTATCGAGTCATAATGATGTTTTGCAGGAATTCCAGGAAGTAAGGTATAGGTTTTTCCAGAAATTTTCCGGAAACTTAACATGAGAATTCTGTCAGATCATTTCTGACGGCGTCAGGCATTACAACCTGACGGCGTCAGGTTTTAATTTTCTGAAATTTTTGAAAGTTTTGTTTTTCTACCGAAATCATAAAAAGTTTTTATTAAATCTCTAACTTATAAATTCCAGGAATCTGCAAAATAATCATTCCACAAGCATTATATCCTTATATAGATTTATCCCGCCGATGTTATGCAGGTTTTCATGTTTGTTTTCTCAGGTTTAACAGGTTATTTTGGACAAGGAAATGTATGTGGAATCTAGCTTTTGGCGATGCATTAGTCTTGGAGCTTCTACTTTCTCTTGGAAGAAGATCTAACCATGTTACCTCTTTATCCACCAAACGAATCAGGGGAGTATTTGATTTCATTCTTTTACCTTATTTACTTTTACATCTTGTTATTTGAACATTGGGGACAATGTTCATCTTAAGTGTAAGGGGGGGTAAAGTACGATACCTTAGAGAATGCTATTACGCTTGATTTTTGTTTGTTTAATGGTAGATGTGTAATAAAACTGAGAGAAATACCTGTTAAGGCAATTTTAGTGCCAAATTTAAATTTTTTTACAACATATAGGAGTGAAACTTTGATCTTAATGAGAGTCTCATGGATAGGAGTTATATGACTAGCACAAAAAACCGTACCACTAAAAAAAATTTCCACCCCCAAATATATGAGGTTCGCCCCTAGAATTGGTAGGAAAAGCATTTATGCTATGATGTGTGTACCGGTAGCACTTAGATTCTAGAACTTGCGTTAGGACCATTCCGAGGCCACAAGTGAGACTACATTCGTGTAGTTAGATTTACTACATGATAAGAGGCATTAGGATTAACCCATTGTTTTACACCTGTGTTTTTGTTATAATTACATTGGCTACATTGGTCAAGTAATTCTCCCACACCCTTTGCGTTGTACTCATTTTTAGTACACGATACCCCTAGTACACCCCTCAGAGCCTATCTTTTCGTTTCTAACTTTAAGCATTTTACTTAAAGGAAGAATTTGTTACACCCCACTTAAATGTACACCCAAATCGCCTTAGCCTACCTTGTATGCACTCATTTTTAGTGCATTATTGTTACAACATTTGTTTAAACCCCAAGTTAATTATCTAATTAATTACATGGTTGCTAAGTCGAGTCATATCCTTGTACATATTGTTTTGGGACGATTGGGACTCATGGGTAAAGTACTAGTGTAATGGAGTAATGGGGAAGAACAACATTATTACCCCCGTATGTGCTAAATATTTTAAAAGTACTCCAAGTGTTTCGATTATCTTAATTCGAGTCATTAGAATAGTTAATTGTAAAGTTATGTAAAAGTTCAAGTGTAAGGGGAATGCAACGCCCCTAAGATGTATTATTTTGGATGGTAGGGCAAGAGTGTAAGACAAAAAAAAAAAAAAAAAAAAAAAAAAAAAAAAAAAAAAAAAAAAAAAAAAAAAAAAATCAAGAAAAATACAAAAAAAATGAGAAAAAGAAAAGTAGAAAAAAAAACATACGGACTACCATCCGGTTTCATTTTATGTTTATTTTATGTTTTTGTTATTTTGTTTTTAGCTTAAGTCGAGTCTAGTCTTGGCTTAGCAACGCCATATTGTACATGTAATTAATCAAGATCTTTAACTCGCCACCAGTAAAATATCCCTTATCCAACAAATCCGTGTTTATCATATCCCTACACCTAACGTTATAACCCGTTTAAAAGCCCTCTTTGATAGTTTATCTTAGGTGCTTACGCCTAGTGGAGGAGGTTTTTGATCCTTTCCCAAGCCTATGGTAATCTATTTGCTATGACAGGTAGTGAGAGATATTATCCATTTTCATTTATGAGATATACTTTTATGACACCTGAGAGATGTGAGTATCTAAACACTACTTGTGAGGTGCTAGTATGTAATCTCCGTACTTATTATGATTAAAGTGGAATGACTATTTTTTGTAATTACTTTTATATTAGCGTTAAATGACCCCTAACTTGTATTTTGATTAGAATAAAAGCGCATTTGCTTGAGGACAAGCAAATCTCAAGTGTAAGGGTATTTGATGAAGCGAAAAGTGTACCGCTTTTAGGGGGTCATTTAAGCCCTAAATCGTATTTATTTGATCAAATATTGCCCTAAATCGTTCCTTTTGTCATTTTAGGTACTTTGGAGAAGAAATCTGAAAAAGGAAGCATTTTGGACGTTTTTAGAGCATAAAAGTGAAGAAAATGACAAAGTCTCCAAAGCTGCTGGAAAAGTACACGTGACGGCGTCAAGGATTGCTCCTGACGGCGTCACGTCTTGGCAAAAGAGGTGGATATGACAAATACACATGACGCGCCAGAAATTTTTACAAAGGAAGTCTGACGGCGTCACCCTTTAAGGTGATCAAGGCCGTCACGGTTTAAGTTAAAGAGAGACGGCGTCAAGCACAATTATGACGGCGTCAACACTTGACGCGCCAGAGTGGATTTTGAAGGATTAAAGAGGGACGGCGTCAGGAAGACCATCCGGGAACCCTAGCCGCGGCAAGGTGACGGCGTCACCTCCTACAACGTGACGCCGTCAGCCCCTAAATTCTATATATAGTTTTGCAATTTTTAGTCATTAGTGTGCAACTTTGTGAGGAGAAACCCTAAGACGAATTTTCTGCCATTTTTAAGGGTTTTATACCCTTGGATCTCCCATGTTTAATTGAAGATAAGTAATCAATTAATCATTCAATATGTCTATGTGTTGTTTGATTATATCTTGTTCTTGTCTTTTAATTAACATGCTAGGCTAGATTTATCTTGTGTTTGCTTAGATCTAATGAAACCTAACTATTGATTATTGGTTGTTGGTGTGTTATTAATTGTATTGGATGATTGTTTATCGATGTTAGGCTTAAGAAAACTGGCTAACCTCCTATACGGTAACTTGCTTGAACGTCTTAAGAAACATGAACCAATGCGTACTAAGGTTTTTATGGTTGTATTTAATGCATGAGCGAATTCTAGTGATCCCATGTTAGGAGCTTCTTAGCCGGCTCGACATAGGAGTGAATTAGGAGCTTATAGAGTTGGGGAAGTACGTACGCCACCCCACGATTGGTATTAAGGAATACACCCGTCATCCACGCAATTAATACACACTAATCAACCGGTAAAAGATAGTTAGGGAGTAAGGAAATCTAAGTAAACACATTTCTCTCCATATAAGTTTCACAACCTTTTTATTTTCAGTCATTTTATTTTATTTGCAATTGTAGTTATTTGGGTTAGTTGACTAGCAACTAATTCCGCCCACTCCTTCAAACCCGAGATTTTACTTGCTTTCCATAAAATATAAAAAAATTACAAAAAAGAATCTTCCCTCACCCTTAGACCTATTAGAGTAGTTTTTCAATCCTAACGACACTATTCCCCTAGAGAACGATCAATCCCCCGGTACTTGCCACTACACTATACTACATCGGTCAGGTACACTGCCTGGTGGGGATTGCAAGCCTCTTGAGATCCCTCGAGAGGTAAAACCTGTGGTAAGGTCGCAAAACCACGCATCATTTACCCTTTTTGAAGCATGGGGGATTGATTTCTTAATAGACTTGCTTGTTGTTGTTTGTATTGGTGGTGGTGAAGAGTACGTGGATGATTCAGGATGTTGTTTCGCTTTTGGTGGTGATGCTTGCTGAGAGGCTGGTGGTGTATCATGGGTAATTGGAGGAGAGTGTGGAGGAGTGGTTGGAGGTGTTTGAATGTATTCGTCGGCTTCCTTCTCCTCAGCCGTTATCCTTGCCAACCTTTCTTCCTCCTCCTTTTTCTTCTTTTCCAATTCCAACTCTACAGCAGCTTTTCTGATCACTTCCTCATCAATAAGCACCTTCTCTGTATCATCATCCTCATCCATGTCAAAATCTCTAGCATGTTCATCTTCATCCTTTTCCTCGTCATTACCGTGTTGATTAACCGGATCTGAACAAGGTGGAATAACTCCTGCTGCAACTCCATACCCACCGAGTTGATTAACCAGATTGACGATGATCTAGTCTTCATCAAAGTATTCGGCAATTTCTTCATCAATCCTCATTTGTTCCTCAAGCATTTTCTTCTTTCACACCCTCTTCATCTGCTTTAAATGACTCACGACTTACATCTAGAGCAATCTTGGTAGCTAATTCTTCCATGTAGATTGTTGGTTCTTCATCGGTTTCCGTATCAGAACTGGATCCCTCTTCTTCAACAATCTTTTCTTCTTCTGGCTCGGGCTTAGCAATCTTGACCGAAACTCTTCTCTTGGTGTATTTAGGAGGCCCTGATTTGAACTTCTTAGATGTGCTAGATGTGCTGCCTGATTTGCTACCTTCTTTGGCTCGAGTCTTAGCTGGAGCAGGCTCATCATCATACTTGCCGAAGCCGACATGTCCCTCATTGAACGCTTTATCATATTTGATGTATGCTTGTGTTTTCTTTATCTTATCAGTCAGAAGAGATTCAGGTAGTCTCATCCCTTGTTTACGTGTGCTTCCTTTAGGGATGTAAACTTGACTAACGGTCTTGTCCATAGAAAATAAATGCTTCTCTTGGTCTTCAAAACGTCGAGGGATGTCTTCGTTGTCGTCAAGTAGATGATAGATGATAAGCTTGGTATATCTGACAAATGGGATTTTGGTGAGAGGTTTGAGGTAGTGACTTTGAATCTGAAAGACTATGTCCTCCCAGATAAGTTGAGCATAGTCTATTTGCTTCTGGTTCACTATGCCCCAGAAGATTTGTGGTGAGACAGACGAGGATTCTCATGTCCACTGTCCCTTCCGGAGACTGATCGAGCCAAGATATAATATATAGTTCTCCATGGTTGGGGAATTAGCTTGGCTTCGACCTTGGAGAATCTTTTTAATGGCTTGTCCGTTTGTACAACATAGCCAATCTCCATTAGAAAGTTGAGAACATCTTCTTCGGATGGTTTAGGATGGAATTTCTTGGCAGATGTAGGAGCTTCTGGCAAGAGTAAGGCCTTGCGGAGATAGTTGACATCTACAGTCACTTCCTTTGGGTCCAATGTGCAAGTAAAAGATTCTTCTCTCAAGTCCAGCTTCATTGTGTGCCACATTTGATGAATGTAGAACTCGAGAATAGAAGCGGACTTGTCCAGCATGCTCCTACACTTATGCAACTTGAGAATCTCTATGGCTATTTGACATGATGGTTCCTCACACTTGATCTTGTGAAATTCAACTCGAGCATTGTTCTTGCCAATTTCCACATCATAGTCTTGTGGAAAAGTGTTTTCCCTGGTGAGCATTGGGAGTGGTTGTTGTGCAGCCATTTGAGATATCTGAAACATCAATCAAAACAAATTTGCAGGATACATGAAGGTTAGCAAATTGTTAATCTTGTTATCATGCATGTGACCGTATTGTTATTTAATTGATTTAACATATCTAAGTATTATGAATGTAGCAATTTTTATCATTGGACATTGTGTGGATTACTAGTTAAAACTGATTTCCTTTAATTGTCCATTAATCAATTTCGACAACTTGTGATTCATTTGAATTTCGATAAGGTTAGATCCAATTGCGACAGTTTTAATGAATTGCGACGTATATCTATAATTGCGACAGTTATGGCCAATTCCGATGGTTTTTTGAATTCCGTCAGATTTTTATCCAATTCCGATGGATTTTGAATTACGACGACATTTGATCAATTGTGATGAAAATTTTGAATTGCGATAAGCCATGTCTGATTGCGATGAAAATTTTGAATTGCGATAAACTTTGCCTAATTGCAATGAAAAATGTGAATTTCGATAAGTTTTGTGCAATTGCGACAAATTTATCCAATTCCGATGGATTTTGCAATTTCGACAAGGCTTATCCAATTCTGACGGATATTGCAATTTCGACAATTTCTTATAAAAAAAATTTTGACAACACTGTAGATGTACTTTATCTTGAATCTTTATCGAAATTGGTTTTCCTGTCCAATTTAAATCAAATCACAAGTTATAATATGCTTATTAAGCTCATTTATACACCTCTAAACATCGTTTACCTAAATTGAATGCAAATTGTTGCAATTCCGGCAAACCCTTAAACTCAGAATCATCGAAATTCGTTTTAACATGTTAAATGTTTGATTGTTTGATTCCAATAGATTCCTAGGATGTTTTAGAGTGTATTGGTCCATATTTTAACATTTTTTATACATGAATCAATAAGATTTGAACCTGGTCGAGTTCTTCTTAAACCCTACACATCGAAATCAATTCAGATGTGTTTCTGGGTATGATTTGATGGTCAAAACATGTTATACAACCCATTAGAGTACTATCTCAATCAATTAATTAGGCCAAAACACACTTATTAAATTTTTCCCAATTCATATGCAAGAACCCTAATTTGAAAATGCATCAATTCAAGTTTCTGGGTATAATTAGGCGCTCATAGCATGTTCAAGACTTAATTCCGACCATATCCCACCATTCAATTTAGTCTCAAACACTTAAAATCATTTTAGCCCAATTCGACTTAAACCCTAAATCAATTTCATTCGATTTAGTCAAATTAAGCCGTTGGTTCACAAAATCCTTGAAAATCATGTCTTATAATTATCTAAACATTGTATGAACACTCACAGTTTTGACAAATCTTGAACGGATTTGTAGATTGAATTTGAGTCGTTGATTTCGAAATACTGTCACACCCCCAGAATCGGGTCCAGCGGAAGCATACATGTCGCTGGGGTGCAACTCAATTGGTATCACAACACAAGTACAAAGAACGGTTTTCACCTCATTCATTTAGAATAAAATTGTTTAACAAAAGTGTTGAATTTACATTGTTAAAAGTAGTGCGGAAATAGGCCCTTAAAACAATTAAAACGGTCCCCAAATGAATATCAGAGTCTTCTATGACCATGTCATGCCCTGCCAAAAGCCTCTTGTAGCGTGCTATTGCTTTATACCTGAAAATACATGCTAAAAGTGTCAACACGAGGTTGGTGAGTTCATAGAGTTTAGTGTAAAATGTAAAGCATTTGAATGAAGATTTCCCAGCAAAGGCATTGTAAATCCACCCAGTTCCAAGCCCCGCCCATACAAGACTTGCAACCTGTGTGTTGACAACCCACTGCTAAATAAGATCTGGTTTATGTGAACGTCAAATGATTTATGGACCACAAATGTTAAATGGACAATATATTCCCAATATATATATAGAGTTATTGACAACTAAATTTCATGACACCGAAGCCTTAAGATTCTAATTTGGGCATGCTTTTGACATAACAGTCAAGTGGGGAAACTACAGTCCGTTTGAAATATCAGTCAAGTGGGGAAACCACAATACGTTTGACATCACAGGCAAGTGGGGAAACCATAATACGTTTGACATCGCAGTCAAGTGGGGAAACCACAGTACTACGTTTGACCTGCCATTCAAGTGGGGAAACCACTCGGACACCCAAAGCTTCTGGTAGATGTACACCTAGGACATTCAGGGTTCCTTAAATGATTATGCGTCCGTTTGACTTAACAGTCAGGTGGGGAACACCACCCGGACAGGGAGTTCAATCCTAATAGATCTATCCACAACATTCGCGCTTAACGGGTCATAACATAGGTAATATGAAATAGCTTAATGTACTAGTGTCCATAGGAACACAATCACGGGTGAAAAATGTAAACACAAAATACTTTCGAGTAATAAATCAAGTATTTTAGCCAAGCAATAATGTTTGAAAGACAAATCACATTTCAAGTATAACAAGCATGGAGTTTAATTGTAAAACGAGCATATATTCTCCCCCAAAACAGTTACAAAACAAGTAAAAGTAGGGGCCATGAACTCACCTGGTGCGATAACTACGATGACAAAAGTGGATATACTGAAATGAGGCACGATCTCTAACCGCAACCTAATGTGAATGGTAGGATCTAATGTAAGCAATGAAATGATGCTACATATGCAAATACGTATGTTATCGATACCACTCGTTAGTTTTGAAAATAACGTTTATCGTCGAAAAATACATTCTTGACGTCTCGTTAAGTTAATAAACACTTTTCGTGTAAATGTGTTGAAACAATACTCCACGATCCTCGTTTGGTGTTCTATCGGTAAATATAATGTTTTCGTCGCAAGTTACTATTTTTCACAACTTGAAAATGTGCCCAAATGGCCTCGCAAAACTAGTCGCGAAATATTGTACGTTGAGTGTTAGTGAATAAACTCGACATCTTTAGAAACCTTATAACATTATTTTGAAGTCTTATTATTTAACTTTTGATCAAACGCGTCTCGATGGGTAAGAAATATGGCTTTCATTATTGTTACTTGAAAAATATTGTTTTTAACACTTAGAACATTTTCTATTAGTGCTGTCAAAATTAAATAAGGTTCGTCGGGTTTCAAATGCGTGTATCTCGGCCGTTACAAGCCCGTTTTCTATGTTCTTTATATCCACGGTTTCGTATAATCATGAACTAACACATTTTCAGTAGGTCGGCTCTCCTAGATCACGTCTAACGCCTCGTTTTAGCCTTTGAATCACGGCAAACAGCAAGCTTAATTTTCAGAAATGGGTTTTTCGTCGTTAAACTTAGAAAAATCATATCTTTTTCGTCGTAAGTCGGTTTTTGCTCATTCCAACGCCCACGGTTTCGTTTTTGAAAGTACTTTCTAAATATGTAAGCCAAAATATCCCCTGAGTTACTGAGTTTTCCAGAATTTCCAAAAATGGACAGTAGCTTATTTATAACTTGTTAAAACTCATTTTTCTAGTTTAAAACTTGATCAAACCACTTCCTATCAACACCACAACTAATCAAATCCTACCATACACCTTCTTAGGGTGTCATGGGTTCCTAAACATCACCAATATTGGTGGATCTCATGAGATTACACTAAATATTCATAGATCTATGTTTAAAATAAAAGATTAAGCATAAAGTGGTATGTAACATATTTATTTGCATGACTTGTTACTAATATCACTTGAAAATTACATCAAATAGAAGTATAAAAGTTTGAGAAAAATGTATAACACACTTACTTGAAGATTTGAGGTGATTTGGAGAGAAATGGGTAAGTAACCTAGGGATTTTTATTCCAAAATCCTAACTAGGAACATATATGAGACTTGGTTATCACTTGTTCTTGAAAAAATTTATGGATTCTTCTCATGGTTGTGTTCTTGGCCGATCCAAATGAAGAAGAAAGAAGATGAGAGGGTTTGGATATATTAGCTAGTTTATTTCTTACTTGTAGGTGCAAATAATGAAGCCTTGAAAAAAAAAATATCTTGCAATATCAATTGTTAGTCAAAGTCATTAAGTAAAGTATGGACTTTAGGGGGCAATGTCCATAAAATGGGGAAGGTAGGCGTGGGATTGGGGATAGGATGGAAGATTTTATAAGTAAACTTGGCTTTTGATGTTATTTAGGAAGTTTTTGGCTAGTATAATGTGTTATTGGGTACCGGGTTAGCTAAAAGTAGATTTTAATGGTACAAAATAAAATATGAAGACATTGTAAAAATTATGAAATCCCATTTCTGATAAGAATCGGGTGTTAAAATAATTGTCGTGTTGAGATATCGTAATCCGACGTTGTTATAGACGTTTACCGGGAAGTATAGCAAACGGTTTCAAAACACCGGGTAAATTAGTAATAAATTTTTTAAATCATTGTATTGAATATGAAAACATGTTAGGATCATTGTCGGGAGTATCGGGTATATGTTTCGTAGTAAAGACTGAGTGGTAACATTTATTAAATAAATAAACATACGTTAATGAAAATCACACAAACCCGTGCATGACCTAATATGATGATGATGCTACTGATGATATGTAGACTACTCTAGTCTATATGACGTGTCCTTACTGATGATGAATGAATACGCAGCTAAACCATACTGGTTACGCGAATTTTGGATACCCGTAAACCTAGTTTACGAAAGGATGAACGATAACCATGAATAGTGATTTTCCTCCGGGAATGAATAGTGTTTCGTGAATAGTAAAATTTTTTTAAACATCTCAAAGTCTCAAACTAACTTCAAAAATGATGAATAGTGAATGATGAATAGTAACCCATGAATAGTAACTTCTGAGATGAATAGTGAAATTTTTGAAGCTTGAAAAAGGACCTGAAATTACGAGTTGTGACAGATTTAGTTGGTGAAGAGTTAATATGGTCGGTGAAAAGAAATAACTGCAATTCAGATGCAGTTATTGCATTGTAACTTTTGTTTTGTTAAAAATTCTAGTTTCCAATCTTGTCACAATAAGTCCCTTAACCACATAACTTTACAAACAAAGTCCCTCACTCTCAAACTTTAAAAAGACTTGACGTAATATTGACAAGAACAAATTTAATACACCCCCTTGACTTATGAGTATTAGAAAACATTTTAAGATCAAGGTGGGTATCACAAGGATAATATTACCAACACATTTTAAAACAACATTTTAAAGGAAATATACAAGTACAAATTTTAAAGAAAATTTTAAAATTTGAATTTCATACTTCCCCTCAACACTTGTTCGGAAAGAATTGGTAATTTTTTTAAATGAACAAAGTGTTGATGGAAATATTGTACTTGCATTTTTATTTTTATTTTTGAATGACAAAGAAAGAAAAGAAAAATGAAAATCTTTTTGGTGTTTTTGATAAGATATTTACAAAAGAGGTTTTGGTGTTTGACTTTCTTAGTTATGTTTAAGAAAATTTTGTAAATCATCTGGAGTCAAACACCTCATACCAATTTGGTGAACTAATTTCACAAATCTTGCATGGGGCAAGGCTTTGGTGAATAAGTCCGCTAATTGGTATTCAGTACCTACAAAATATAATTCAATAGTACTCTTTTCAACATGCTCTTTGATGAAATGATATTGAAGAGCAATATGTTTTGACTTCGAGTGTTGAACTGCGTTGCATGAGATAGCAATGGCACTCTTCGAGTCGTATTACATGGGAATCTTATTGAACATGTAACCGTAGTCCATCAGCTGTGATCGCATCCAAATAACTTGAGCACAACATGCTGACATGGCTACATATTCTAATTCTATAGATGACAATGAGGTACAATCCTGCTTTTTTGACTGCCAATATACAAGTTTGTCTCCTAGAAACTGCACTCCCTCAGATGTACTTTTGCGTGTGTCTAAACATCCTGCATAATTAGTATCTGAAAAAGCTATTAGTTCAAAACCAGAATTCTTCGGATACCAGATCCCCAAATAGATGGTTCCCTTTATGTATCAAAGGATTATTTTAACCTCAGAGAGGTGTCTTTCAGTTGGTCGTGACTGATAATGGGAGCATAGATATACAGCAAAAACTATATCTGGTCTACTGGCTGTTAGATACACGAGGGACCCAATCATACTACGGTATTTTGTAGGGTCAACTGGTGTACCATGTAAATCAGCATCTAGCTTTGGGAATGATGCAGAGATAGGTATGTTATAAGTATCACAACTTGCCATGCCATGTTTCTTTAAAATTTCAAAAGCATACTTGGACTGACTTAGAAAAATTCCGCGGGGAAATTGATGAACTTGAAGTCCTAAGAAGAACGTAAGTTTACCCATCATGGACATTTCAAATTTTTGTTTCATTCATCTTGCAAAAGCATTTGAATATATTTTTTTTGTTGATGCAAAAATAATGTCATCGACATAGATTTGAACAATTAAAATATCCTCCTCGTGTTTTTGAATAAACAAAGTCAGATCTACTGAACCTTTAGTAAAGTGATTAGCAAGCAAGAAAGCAGTTAGTTTATCGTACCATGCCCATGGGGCTTGTTTAATTCCGTAAAGTACTTTCTTGATTCTGTACACATGATTGGGGTGGTCTGGACCAACGAATCCCTCTGGTTGAGTCACATAAACTTCCTCACGTAATTGACCGTTCAGAAATGATGTCTTTACATCCATTTGATAAACGACCATATTCTTATGAGCAGCATATGCCAGAATGATACGGAAAACCTCAAGCCTAGCAATTGGAGCAAAGGACTCTTCAAAGTCAATTCCTTCTAGCTGAGTGAAACCTTTAGCTACCAGACGCGATTTGTTACGAATCACTATGCCTTCTGCATCTTACTTGTTTTTCCAAATCCACTTCAGTCCGATAACATAAACCATATCTGGTCTTTCTACCAATTCCCAGACTTCAAGACGTTTTAATTGATCTAGTTCTTCTTGCATTGATTCAATCCAATTGTCATAAGTCATGGCTTCTTTAATGTTCTTTGGTTCATCTTGACAGACGGTAAGAGCATAAATGCACGTTTCACCAACTGTGTGAAGTCTTTTCCGTGTCATAACTGGATTGTCTGGATTACCAATCACATTTACTATGGGATGATCTCTTGTCCATTTGTGTGTTGAAGGGTAATGTTGAAAAAGATTGTGCATATTAGACGGATCCAAGTTGCTTGTAGATGACTCTGCAATATCGGGAATGGTTGGAGCCGGAGCAAATGGATTAAAGAAGGTGTTTCCGTCATAATTTGCAGGTGGGGGTACTTCTTGTTGTTGTAGATCTTCAGCTGCATTTTTAGTATTGGAAGCGGTTTGTTCTAGTGTTGATGTAGATTCAAGTGGAGGTGCATCTGTAGCAATAGTTGTTGTTGTAGTAGCAGGTGTATCAGGTACTGGATTATGATCAGGTTGTGCAGCGAAACTTGGTGATACATCTGGTGCACGACATGCAATTGAATCATCAAATAGTGAAGCAAACAAGGTTTCCAATTCCTTACGGTAGATTGATCTGGAAAAGTTTGACGGATCGTTGCAGGTCCTAAGCTGTTTTACTCAGAAGCCATCTCTGTAAGCTCATCGAAATTAGCATGAATAGTCTCCTGAATTTCTCTAGTATGACGATTCCAGATTCGAAAACCTTTGGAGTTCTCACAATATCCAATGAAGATACCAATGTCAGCTTTGGCTTTTAGTTTTTCAAAATCATCACGATCATTATTTGGGTAACAAACGGCACCAAAATCATGAAAGTAATTTGTATTCGTTTTTTGGTTGTGAACAATTTCTTAAGGAGTTTTGTTATGTCGTTTGCTGATCATGCAATGGTTTTGGGTATAACATGCAGTTGATACAACTTCTGCCCATAGGTAATCTGGTAACTGAGCATTGATTAACATTGTTCTTGCAGCTTCCACTAATGTTCTGTTGCATCTTTCGACAACCCCATTCTGTTCTGGACTTCTTGCAATAGATGTTTGATGTTCAATTCTCACTTTCTCAAAATAATCTCGAAGAGTTTGATTCTTGAATTCAGTTCCATTGTCTGTTCTGACTTTTCTGACTGTATTACG
This sequence comes from Artemisia tridentata subsp. tridentata, assembly GCA_021014915.2. Lineage (NCBI taxonomy): Eukaryota > Viridiplantae > Streptophyta > Magnoliopsida > Asterales > Asteraceae > Artemisia > Artemisia tridentata. Next base: position 224,796,626 of record CP139505.1, on the reverse strand, counting down.
AAGCTGAACTTGAATTTTAGTGAGAAAGGTGATGATCATTGAAGGAGCTTGATCTTTGCTTCTGAGAAAGTAGACCCAAGTCCGTCTGGAGTAATCATCGACAATTACCAAAATGTAGCGTTTCCCGTTTATCATTTGAACACGCATAGGGCCACACAAATCCATATAAAGTAGTTGAAGAATGTGATCAGTATTGTGTTCTGTTTTTGAAGGGAAATGTGCACGAGTACTTTTTTCTTGTTCACAGGCTGGACATAAGTGATTTTTGCATATCAAAACCTTGGAAGACAATCGACTAGTTTGTGACGTGCAAGTTCAGTCATGGTTTTGAAATTCAGATGAGACAGTCGTTTGTGCCATAACCAGGATTTTGTCGAATGTGCTTTGGAGAGTAGACATATAGGAGAAGAAGTGGTCATATCAGACATTGAGATGGTGTAAAGACTAGTTCCACGTTTTCCCAACATTAGATCATTTCCTTGTAAATCACGAACGAAACAAGTTTTCTCCTGAAATGCTACTTCCAAATCCCCATCACAAAATTGACCAACTGAGAAAAGGTTGTGACCAAGGCCTTCGACATAGTAAACATGACTAATTTTGATGTTGCCATTGACATAATCTCCATAGCCCATGATAGCAGCGAAATGATCATTCCCGAATCTGACAGTGCCGATGAACTTTGAAACAAAGTTTACTAAAAGTTTAAAATTGCCTGTCATATGTCGGGAATAGCCGCTATCAACAATCCATAGAACAATTTGAACCACCTGCATCACACGAAGACGACAAAGATGGAGTGATGGTAACGGTGGAACCCATTGTGTTAGTAACACAGTTATTAATAACCTTAGGTAGCCATGTAAAACTAGGTTTTCTTTGTAGCCAACATTGCCATGTCCAACTAGTTTCGGCTATGTTCTTAGTGAATTCGCTAGGTGATTGGATTGTCTTAGGAGTTTTATTTGAAACTATGGTTTTGTCTAAGGCATTCTTAGAAACTACACTTGGCGGTTTTCCTAGCACAGACTTAGAAGCAATAGTGGGCCTAGAGAGAATGCCATATATACGTTTCTTGTTACGAGATAAAAGAGATTTTGCAACACATTTCGTATGATCACCAGATAACATGCTTTTACGACAAAACACAACAAGATGCATTAACATTCAAAACATTCAAAGACTTAGCATTCGTTACATCAAGATTAGAATTACAAGTTTTTAAGTTCGATTCTAAATCAGACGCAACATGCATTTTATTAAAACTCCTAAGGTGATCTTCTACTTCTTGGTCTTTTAGTGTTCCGCTCCTACGTTGCCAGGTACTAGTATTCTTTTTGTTGCTCTGATGCTTGGATCTGCTAACGCTAGGAGGGGTAACTATTCCTGTAGAAGTGGAAGCATTCAAATTAGTAGTTTGAGGGGATGTTTGCCTAGTTGTTGTGTCCATTTTATACATTCCTGGTGCAATCACATTTGTGTTAACAAACTTCCCTTTTTCAAGTAATTGAATTTTCTCTTTGAGTTCAAGGATGATGTGATTCTTTTGTTAAATTTTTGAATCGAGTTCTCTATTTAATCGAACAATGTCATTCCAATTTTGACAAATTTCATCGATGTCCTTTTTATATTTGAAAATTTGACTATTTAAAACAGCATTTTCATTTTCAAGGTTTTTAACTTTGGATGTATGACTGTTCTGAAAGGACATTGTTTCTTTTTGACTTTGCAATTTTAATTCAAAATCAAGACTCTGAGTTTGACACCATTACAGCTTCTGATTGAGTTGAAAATTTTCTTTTGAAATTTACTTTGCACATCATCATTGAGTTTAATGATTCTCTCATTTTCTCTTTTTAAATTCACAATTTCATTTCTCAACGTTTCAGTGTCAGCAGTGTGATCATCAACAAGCATAGCATTGCAAGACACATAAATGGAATTCATAAACACAGAGATAATATCAGAACTTAGAACATTTTCCAAGAGTCGACCAGCTTCATTTTGTAAAACATTGTTTGGACGTTTTTGTTTTGAGATCGCATTTTCTGTTGCATTGAAAGTGTTCATCATGGATGTTACTTCTGTTTGGAGTTCCTGTTCCCTGTGTGTAGCACAAAGACACAAATGTTGAACATATGGTAAAAATGGTTTTTGAAAAATTTCTCTCATTTCTTTTTCGTAAGTAGATAGAAAAGTGGAAACTGTTATCTCAGAATTACGTTCAATTGCTTGTTCCAAAAATTTGATGTCTTCCATAAACGTATCAAAATATCTAAGTACAAGACATCGTTTTGGTAATGGTGCAATTACATCAGAAGTTGGTAAAGGACCATTTATTTGTGCCACTGCTTTAACAGGACCAACCTTAGAAGAAGATTCATTAATTTGCATTACAAAACCATGATTGTTCTGTTTTATTGTTTTGAGGAACGGAGGTGTCAGAAATATGAGGTACTTTTGAATAATCAAATGGTTTATTAAACTTAACATTGCTCATTTTCGACCGACTCTCTTCTTCCTGTTCCTGTTCTTCCTCACAGTTATGTACAACAACACGCATAATTGAATCATCAAAGAGATGTTCTGCACTATACAACTTTGGATTTTCCTTGAGTGCTTTGTGTAGAAAACGTGGGTCGTCATCACCAATAGCAAAACCATAACCTTGGGGATTTTGCTTAAGAGTAAACTTTTGAATTGTTGTTACAGACTCACCAGTTTTATAAACAACTTTTTGAAACTCTTTTAATTTACATTCGAAATCTACGATTTCCTCAAGATAAGAATCAATCCGTTTCCTAGACACTTGTGTATGTTCAGAAAAACTAGCTTGACAAGTTGACAACTCTGTTTTTGTTTTTGAAAGTTCAGAAATGAGTTGTTCAACCTGTTGTTTGAAATCTAATTTTTCTTATTCCATTTGAGAAATCAAGTTATTTTTGGAAACAATTAATTCTCTTATTTGATGTTCTAAATCTTGTTCTTTGACATAAGCTTTTTGGAATGCAACTTCAAAACTTTGTTCACGTTTTTCTTTTGTTTCAAAATTTGTGAGTTGTATTTTATAGCACTCAAGATCCTTAGTTAATAATGCAACTTTTGCTTTTAAATTTCTGTTGATCTCATTGCATTTATCAATCTGAGTTTTTTTGTGAATCCAACTGGGTTTGGGTGGTCAATAGTAAGGTCATGAGTTCTGGATCTAGACCAAGCGAAAGATCATTTTGCTCAATTTGATCATTGTTATCGTAATCAATTGGATCATCAAATGTAAGAACTGTATTCATTTGTTCATCTTATTGAGGAGATAAGAATGAATCAGTTGGAACAACGTGCTCCTCGTTTGATGTAGATGCAGATGGTGATATAATTTCATGTATTAGACATGTTGAATCAGGTACCTGAGACAGACCGTCAGTATCATATACTGGGCCTGTGTCACTCATGTGCATTTCCTGCATGTTGGCCATTAGCATCACAGCTACATTTGCTTCCAAGTCTTCAATGTCATCATCAGAATATGCATTTGCCATGAAGCTATTTTTTTTTCTCAGTGAGAGTGCCCCCAGATTCATCCTTGAGAGCAAGAATTAGTGCCTGCTTGTGAAACTCGCTGACTCTTGTTCCATGTTTGGGACATGCACTAGCCAGATGATCTTTCCCATTGCTGTTGTAGCATTTAACCATTGTATTTCCAATCCCTTGATTCCCAGTCTCAACTATTTCAACCCTTCTCTGAGGAGGACCTGCGTTGTTCCTAGTTCCACTAGCTACAGTAAACCTTTGTCCATTTCCTGAGTTTCCCATATAACCCCCTGATCCAGTTCTTCCATAAGCACGATTCTGAATTTCAACTCTTCCATCTTGTACAACAGCTTGATTCCTTGTGTTGGATGAAGTGCGAAGACGATTGTTGGATTTGTTAGAGAATTTGCTGAAAGCACAAGCAATAAGGGCAAATCCTTCATTCAAAGAGTTGAATGCAGCATCTTCGTCACTGTTTGTATTTGTATAGAGCATGGTATCCGTGTTGTCATAGGGAACAAGTTAATTGTCAGTTGATTGTTGTGTCGTATCATATGGAATGAGTTGGGTGGATGAGGTTTGTTGAGGATAGTTAAAATGATGTTGCTGTTGGTCATAAGCCTGGTTTGACTGTGGAGGTGGAGCAAAGTGAGATTGAGCTATCAGTTCCAGTGAGTTTGGAGTTGTAGAAGGTGAATAAGTACCACGAACAGCTCGATCTTTGTCAACTTGAGACTAATGGTGCTTCAGATAATCATACAACAACCCATAAGATGCATTGTGTAGATGTTTTGCTTGACTAACAAATTTGACATATTTTTGCCAATCTGGACCAAGACAGCTAAGGAACAATGTGTTGACTACAATCCTGGGTAAAACAATGTTATGCCTGTCCAGGTCATTAATGATGTTTGTAAACCGATGGTAATAAGACTCTATAGATTCCCTTGATTCAATCATGAACATTGTGTATTCAAGGTAGAGTTTGGATTCCATGTCTTCTTGGTTCAGTTCAGTGCCTTCCAATAGGAGATGAACGTGTTCCCACATGTCCTTAGCAGTTTTCTGAGCATTAATGCTTCGGAAGATTGGATTAGGTATTCCCTGAAGGATGTATGAAATTGCAAGTTCATTTGCTTCACGATGAAGTATTTGCTCTGTAGTAAGTTGAGCATCAGGAATAAGGGTCACAGTTGCTTCTCTTGAAGGAATAACATTTGGATCTCCAGGAACCGTTGTAGTTGGCATTTGGAATGGACCTTCAATGATAGTCTTTTTCATGTATTTACCATGTGGTTTCTTGAGTTCGATGAACTTTAAGAATCGACTTACCCATTGAACATAGTTACCAGGAGTGAGCATAGGAGGTGTGTCAAGTGATCCAGCTTCATGTCTTGATTGTTGACTGCTGATGGCCTCACACATTTGATCAAACCAATGTGGTTGTTTTGCAGAAAGTGGGTAAGATTGCATTTGTTGTTGTTGGTATGGTTGTTGTTGAGGGAATTGTTGTTGTGGGAAGAATTGATGTTGTTGCATGAATAGCTGTTGTTGAGGATATGACTGCTGTTGAGGATACTACTGTTGTTGAGGATACTGTTGTTGATAGTAGTTGAAATAAGGTGGTTGAGACATGATTATGATAAGTTAACTTGTGTTGTTATGGATCTTGTAGACAATTGAGAAGTGTGTTGTGAGTTATAAAGTTTGGTTTTGGTTAAGTATGAATTAAGATGTTTACTGTTCACTTTCAATTCTGACAAACACTGTTCACAATCAATTCCGACAAAAACACTGTTCACAGTTTTGCCAATTGCGACGAGTTCACTGAATTGCGATAGAGTTCACTGAATTGCGATGGATTATCTGAATTCCGATGAAACTTGACAATTGCGATGGATCTTAAGAATTGCGATGGACTTTGCAATTGCGACAGAACTTTGCAATTTTGATAAATTATCTGAATTGCGATGGAACTTGGCAATTCCGATGATTTCTCACTAACTTATACAAGATAGGAGATTTCCACAAAGTCGAAGTATTTTCACAAGCTTGTACAAGCAAAGAATCTACTGAGTATACAATTCCGATAAACCCTTGTTCTTCAAATCCGATAAACCCTTTTTGTCCAATTCGATAAACCCTAATGTCCAATTCCGATAAACCCTCTTTACGAATTCCGATAAACCCTCTTATCCAATTCCGATAGAAAAATAGTTTTTTCAAAACACTTTTTTTCAATCAACAACGATGTTTAAACTGATTCTTAGCAACCTATTACAAATGAGATGACCAAGACTTGACACTAACTGAAATGTGTTCCCAACATGTAAAATAGGAAATAAACAAGTAAGAAACGGTTAGCAAATAAGTGAAAGATAAATAGGTGATTGTGTTTTTGGGCATTTACCTAGTATCCCAAAATAATGTATGTTTTATAATAAAAACATAAATTTTAATATATAAAGTGTAACACCCCAACCCAACAAGGGTAAAGATATCACAATAATGGATTCATATCAGAACAAAACAAAGCATACCTTTACAGTAATACAAAAATCTCAAAGGATTACAACGAAATACTGAAACTTCAAGGTTACAAATGAGAACTTCCAAAAACACTAATTCTAAAATACATTATCTTCTAGTCAACTCTAATCCAGAATAGCTATCAAATCTTCTAAGTCCAAAGGTACACTCTTCACTCATTCCCAGCTTCCTACTAAAACCTGCCGCAGGAAAAGAAATGCGGCTGAGCTACGAGAGCTCAGTAAACAGATATAACGATAACAAAAGCAGTAATAGAGAGTAGTACAAATAAAATCAAGAATACAGATCATACCGATACAAATCAAAGCGAAAGGAATAAGGAACGGAATAAGGACAAAAGAAAAGAAATAAGGAAAAGGAAACAATAAAGTTATAGAATAAGGGAAAAACAGAAATCTGTCACGAGCCCAGATAACAGATAATACCATAGCATACCAATATAATAAAACAAACCTGTGTAGAGTGATCAGCTCTCAGACAATGTGAAAGACGTGTATCGCACACACCATCAGTCACCAGATATAATAACAGTAAACATATAACATAAACAGAGAACATATCAAATCTAGGATGCACCCATACGCCCCCGCAGACAAATCAATAATCATAATCATAATGGCCATAGCAGTTAATAAATAAGGGACTTAACAGGTCATCACTCTCCTGCCCTAGAGTCATGTCAAAGGTGCGTCAATGACATGGACATGAAACCCTCATGCCTAGTGATTGGCTCGGATATCAAACTGTAGGTCAAAGTTCAGGCGTACTATCGAAACAATCAAAAGTCATATCTTAAGGGTACATGGCAAAAGTTTCATGTCAAACAGTTTAGAAATAAATGTCAAAGGTTCAAATCAAAGTTTATCAGATTAAGTTTTATATCAAAGTTTAAGTTCAGATTAAAAGGACTATATCAAATGGTTCAGAAAGAGAATTTCACAGGTTCATAATTAAAGTTTGTAGCAAAACTTCATTTTAGAAATTCCTGTCAAAAGTTCATTGAAAGCATTCCTTTAATAACGGTTTTCAATAAAATGATCTTTCAGAATAGTTTTCATAAAATAATCTTTCAAAACGGTTTTTCATAAAAACATTCTTTAAAACTAGTTTTCACAAAAGTTAACAACTGTCATATAAAATAGTATCATATCACCATTCATAATCATTCTTTTAAAATAACTTATTTTCCTCAAAACATTTCCAAGTCATAATTAAAAGATTTTCGCATAACAGATTTTTATATCAGGGGTCGTAACAACAAGGAATCATGAAAAAGGTTCAAAGCAAAGAGGATTATAATAAGAACATCAATTCAGAAGTAAAACAAGTCAGAACATGAAAGAGATCATAAAAGGCTCACAAAACAAAGGAATCACACGGAAGGTTCACAAACAGAAGGGAACATAGCAATGGTACAGGGAATCCTAATAAGGAAAATGAAAAACTGAAAGAAAAGGGAATGAAAAACCCTTACTGAAAAAGGGCAGAATATCTGTACCTTATTAGCAAAGCAAAATAAGCAAGACAAACACGGAACAGAATCAGGGCTCCTCCTTCTTTACACCTAAAGGAGTAGAAGACGGAATTATAAAGGATTCTAACTCAGATTACTATTTTTTAATTTACCTTTTCATTTTAATAACTTTTTAAGTTTCTATAATTAACAGATTTCCATATTTAGTAAGATATTAGTACCCCAGATTAGGTTAAGTTCTTATTTAAGGATTATTATGGAATTAAAGTACATTTTATCAAATTACAAAAGTTTAGGGTTAATTATGACAAGTATACATAGTTTAGGGTTTTAATTGTAAATTCATATAATTCAAAGGTTTAATATGAAAATACTTTAAGTTACTGAATTATATACTCATGTTATTCAGAATTACATTTTAATCTCTTAAGTTTAACAATTTACAGTTTATACCCCTCTAATTATATAATTTACAAAACAAACCTTATATTTACATATTTTACAAATTAAACCCTACAATATCCATATTTACCAAACAAGCATCTTATTTTACAAAATTACAAACTGTAACATCAGAATTAGGTATATTACAGATCAGATCCCTCAGAATTTAGAATTTACATAAATGGTCCTTTAAGTTTACAAAACTTATAAATTAAATCATAATTTCATAACAATTACATATTAAGCCCATAAATCCTCAAAATTTCACATTACACTTTTAATATCAGTATTTACTCAGAATAACCTCAACTTTCCAGAATTTTCACTTTTAGTCCCTCCTTTTATTTAAATTCCAATTCGACACCATATTTACAAAATAATTCCTTATCTCGCCCAATTTACATATAAGACCCTCAAGTTATATTTTTCCCACATTCCTACAGATGTATATAACATTATAAAAATACCCTACAAGTTTCAAAGTTGGCAAAACAGGTCCTTACAATTTTTTAAATCAAATCGAATTGCATAATTAAATTCCAAAACAAGCCCTAATTTCATCTAATCATCATACCATAATTTCCAATCATTATTAGAATTTATTACATCAGGTTTCACAAGAAAAACCCTAACCCTAATTCGTACTAGGGATTTATCAATTTTTCTTTAATTTTTCTAATAATCTGATATAAAAAATGATTAACATCAATTAATATAGGCTTATAAAAATCAAGTGGCTATTTTTCATAGCTTATATTAATGTCAAAGAACATATAAAAAATATGGTTGCACCTCAGAAAATTCATATAGCATGATTTACGAATTAAGTTTGTTTTAACCCTTTTATTTTTGTACGCCTAAATAATCAGGCATGATTCATGTTTCTTATTTTTCTTAGGTTATATTCGACCCATAGATCACTATAAAAATGCTGGATAATTTTTAGAACATAAGAATAAGTCGTGAAAAATCATTACCTCTCGGATGAACACAATCGAAGAAAACAATTACAACGAACAAACGAAGGCTTCTAAATTCAGGTTCCTATTTTTCTTAGCTCCTCAATACACCAAAGAACACCATAAAATTATTGGTTCAGGTCCAGAAGTCGTGGGTAAGGTTTGCCGAATTTGTTTCTTGGTCGATAGTTTATGAATCGCAAAGTTAGGGTTAAAAAAAATAAAAAGGTTTTGTATTTATAAAACAAACCGACATATGGGGGATTATATTCAGAAATTTCGGTTCTTATAATTTGATAAGGATTAGGATTTTATTTTTGTAATATTTTCCATAATTATTTTGATACTTTTCTTAATTAAAATGATTTTATAAATATATTTAATTTATTTAATTAATTTCGGATTACATATAAATGTACATGTGAATTTAATAATTTTTGTACACTCCAAATATTAAAATGTTGTCCCAGAAATTAATTTTACTTGATATGTAGTTCGTTTTCAGAAGGTTTGGAATCGTTTCAGAATTTTATAAGTAATTTTATTATGTTTTATGATTTTAGGGGTAATTAGGTAATTTTACAGGATATTAGAATTTCAGGTATTACATAAAGTAAAGAGAGAGAGTTTACTATTTAATAAAACTATACTTCTCGTTTTTATTATCGGATTTTGATCGAAATAAGTATACTTATTGATAATAAGTATATGAATAAAAGTTTGACATGTTTCGTTACTCAAAACACGTTTCGATGATAAGTAATCCGTTTAGATAAATTTAAATAATAATAAAGGTTAAAAGTATTTTTGAAGGATTATACAAACACTTGGGATGTTGATCTTAATAATGTGTTTGGGATATTTAGGAATGAATGTGATTTAGTACGCGGAATTTACTATAACACACTTAAAGGAACAAAGGTGGTGAATATGCAAACGTGAATTATTTAAAACAATGAACACAACATGAATAACACAAAATGATTCAATATTATTTATGAGATAATACGGGTGATCTAAACTATCACCGGGATTACAAAGGTAACCTTGAATCTTTGATTTGTTAAAGGGATTTGTGAATTTGTGACTAAGTTACTAGAGAGGTTGTGGTGTTTTTGGATATTACAAAGTTTATAGTTGAAGAGATATTTTTAAGGTGGTGACTAAGGGTTCCTTTTATAGGATAAGGAACCCTTTTTACATGTTGTCAAGTTGCAATATAATAAGATAATAAGACTTTTCTAACCTACTATTACAACTTCCAATGTAAAACACTCAGTATTATCTTCTGCACGACATGGAAGACTGTACTACTTTTACTTAACGTGTTAAAATGTACAAAGACTAATAATACAACTAAAATATCTACAAATAAAATATCTAACAACTTGACGTTCAAACTGGCAGGACCTTCTTTAACTAGCAGTACCTTCTCACCCAGAAGGTACTGTTAGTTTATCTTCAACTTCTTCAAAATGAGCTAGCAGACCTAATACTTCATCTGGCAGGCTCTTCGACTTAAGCATTTTATTCCCAACAGTATTTAATAATTTTCAAGCTTTATAGTCAAATAATAATCCGTACGTATCCGATATGTCCCGATAGTCCAATATATGTCAACTTGTTACACGATATAATCCGATACGTATTAGTATAGTCCGATAAGGTTTATAGTCCGTTATGTACGATATATCTTGAGTCCGACAATCGTTATGTAATTAGTCCAATAAAATTTTAAGTTCAGTCCATTAATCCTTATATATGTAGCCCAATAATAATAACAACCATGTTGAGCCCAAATGAATATGCCAAGCCCAATTACTAAACTTAACAAAACTATAAGTATAAGAGTATAGCAGATTCAATTTAGACAGTAGCAAAAGAAATAAGCAATAAGTCGATAAGCAGTTTAAAGAGATTCACTTTTAAGTCAAACTCCTCAAGTGAACCACATAAAAAGCTAAAATAATATAACCACAAGTACCCGGCTCAAACGAATAAGCCGAATCATTCATGTCACAACTCGTAATTTCAGGTCATTTTCCAAACCCCGACAATTTACTATTCATGAAATACTATTCATAAATCACTATTCACTGATCACTATTCATCATTTCACTATTCATCGTTTTTTAAGTCAGTTTGAGACTTTGAGAAGTCGTCAAAAATTTTACTATTCACATGACACTATTAATTCCCGGAGGGAAATCACTATTCATGGGCATCATTCATCATGTCGTAAACTAGGTTTACGAGTATTCAAATGCGCGTAACCAGTTAGGTTTAGCTGCGTATTCATGCATCATCAGTAAAGACACATCATACAGACTAGGGTAGTCTGCATATCATCAGTAATATCAGTACCATATCAGTTCACGCATGTGTTTGTGTGATTTTCATTAACGTATGCTTAATTGTTTAATTAACGTTACCACTCAGTCATTTCTACCAACAATAAACCCAAATACTCCAGACAATGATCCTAATACATTTTCAAGCTAATTATAATGATATAGAGATTATATTATTACTTTACCCGTGTTTTTAAATCAATTGTTACATTTTCCATTAGGAGCTTATAACTCCGCCGGTTTACGATATTTCAACCCGATTATCATTCTAACACCCGATTCTTATCAGTAACATGATTTTACAATTTTTACAACTTCGTCATATTTTATTTTACCTCGTCATGATTTATTTCTAGTTAACTCGGTACCCGGTAACACCCAATGTACACATAAACTTCACTAACTCATACAAAAGCTAGACAACTTCATTAATTACTCACTCCCACCCCATTTCCTTCACATGTGCCCCCCCCCCCCCCAACTCCATGCTTTCTTTCTCCACAATTCTTACTAACCTTACTTCATTTATTGTCCATGTTTTCTTGTCTTTCCATTTATTTACCATATCATAACACAAGTAACACTTCACTAGCTAATTTAGATCAAAACTCTCTTCCTCTTCATCCCTAACCCACGGCCCAACCAAGAACAAGAGGAGAAATCCATCATTTTGTGAAGTTCAAGTATTAATCTTACTCCATTTGCTATCCTAGTTAAGGTTTTGTGATCAAAACCCTAAGTTATTGCACATTTTCTCATCAAATCACTCCAAGATTGTAAGTAAACTTCAAGAACATCATTTTGATCTTTTCATACTTTTATTTACTTCATATGATCATGTATTTTCAAGTTATACTAGTTACTTTTGCAAGTTACTTATGTTTTGATACCATTTTGCTTATAAACTATCACAAACACTAGATCTATAGGTTTCACTAATAATCACATGAGATCCACCAAGGTTGGTGATGTTTAAGACCCCATGACACCCTAAGAAGGTGTATGGTAGGATTTGCGAACTTGTGGAGTTGATTTGAGGTGGTATGATCAAGTTTAGAACCATAGAAATGAGTTTTTAAAACATATATATACCTACTGTCCAAAATCGTGTAAACTGGAAAACTCAGTAATTTTTGGTATATTTTGGCCTTCATATTCAGAAAGTTCTTTCAAAATCGAAACCGTGGCCGCAAGAATCACTAAAAACCGACTTATAACGAAGGAGATATGATTTTTCGAAGTTAGACGACGAAAACTAATTTTCTGAAAATAAGCGTGCTGTTAGCCGAACTTTAAAGGAGCAAACGAGGCGTTAGACGTGATCTAGGATAGCCGAGCTACTGAGATTATGTTAGTTCATGTTATGATGAATCAGTGGATATAAAGAACGTAGAAAACGAGCTTATAACGACCGAGATATACACGTTAAAAACCGACGAACTCTATTCTATTTTGACAGCCCTATTAGAAAGTATTTTTCTAAGTATAAAAATTAACATTTTTACAAGTCATCACATTGATAGCCGGTTTTCTATCTATTCAAGACGCGTATGATCAAAAGTCCAATAACACGACACGAAAACCTTGTAACAATGTTTTATTTTCAAAGACGTCAAATTCATTCACTAACACTTAACGTGCACTAATTCGCGACTAGTTTTGCGAGACCGTTTTGGATACATTTTCACAAGTTATGAAAAGTATTGTTTTGTGACGAAAACATTATATTTGCCAATAGAACACCAAACAAGGATCATGGAGTGTGGTTTTAACATAATTACGCGAAATGTGGTTTATAACTTAACGAGACGTCAAAAATGTATTTTTCGACGATAAACGTTGTTTTCAAAACTTTCGAGTGCTATCGATAACATACGTGTTTGCATGAGTAACATCATTTCATTTTCTTACCTTAGATCACATCATTCATGATAGGTCATGGTTAGAGACCGAGCTTTGCTTCATCATATCCATTGTGATCATTGTTACTATATCATATCAGGTGAGTTTTCATAGCCCCGTTTTAAATGGTTTATTGATTTCTAAACTCTCGGGGGAGAATACATTGTACCATTTTCATATGCGGACCAAAGTATACAAACTCATTACATTGCTTAAGTTACATCATTGCCCAGATTAAAGTCCCCTTATATTATCATGAACCGTTAATTGTTAGTAAGCGAGAGTGAGTGGATAGATCTATTGAGGGTGACTCCTCCGTTCGGGTTGGTAGCACCAACTGGTCAAACGAACGCATTTCATTTCTGTCATATTAGATTGATTGGCAAACACTCGGTTGGGGCATTTCATTCATTCTAGCTTCGGGGTCATGAGCTTAGAGCTAATGTATCATTTTTATGTGGCATGGTTTTGTCATACACTTTATACTTGTGGTATCCGTACAATATTTCATTTACATAAACCTATGATCTCACCAACATTTTTGTTGACCATTTTTAGCAATGTATTTTCAGGTAATTAAGGTATCGCATGTTGGCTTGCATATGGACATCATGGAGTCGCGGAGTCGACGCGTCTCACTTTATACTTTATGCGCTTATCCATCGTTTGAATTGTATGAACTTGTTTTATGAAAACTTGTTTCACCTTTTGGGACCTAGCTTTATAACTCTGAATGTTTTTAAATAATCAAACGATGTATTTTCTAAACGACAATTTAGGTCATTCAATATAACTGCAACTTTGGTGCTATGACCAGTCGTGCCCCTAAATGACTTATTCCGTTGCAAGTCACGAAATTTGGGGGTGTGACAGATTGGTACTAGAGCAAAGGTTATAGCGAACTAGGTTATTCATTATACCCTAGACTATAGCTTCACCATCATAGCATCTCATCATTGTAGCATAAGTGCATATTCATTATGTCACATGTAGTGATTGCAATTTCATACATATATCATTTCATCATAACTCACATTGTGTAGATGTTTATTTACTTTAATTTCACATTTGTTGTTTCAGTGATGTCTTCGGATTCACACCCTATTGTTATCTCGTCTGACTCTGAGTCAGTGGACGATACTTCCTCACTACCCTCCATCATATTAGAGTCTGTTACATCATATCCGATACCCACTATCATTTTATCATCAGTGAAGCCTACTCCACAGTCTTCACCAGTTATGTCAGAGGTCGAGACAGAACCCTTTGAGGAGGAGGAAGTCGTGCCTACCCCACCACTGTCACCTGTGATCCGTCGTGGTCCCAGAGTTGTTCCAGTTATCCAGCCAAGAGAGTTTGTACCCTATGGTCGAGTTTACCGTACATATCCAGGTGGGCCGCGCATGAAGCGCACTGCTGCTAAGCGGGTTCATCGTTTCACTGTCAGGTCACCAGCTGTATTTGTATCCCTACCACCACCATCATCACTTACTTCATCTCATCCACTCCGTCGCCGCTTGACAGCGAGGAGGAGTGTGACATTCAGTACACCACCACCATTATCACCTTTACCATCCTTATCATCATTGTCTCCACCATTGCCATCCCTATCAGCACCACAGATGCCATCAGCACCAGTCCACATCAGAGATTCTACTCCTACGTCAAACCTACCGCTCAAGAAGCGGGCTCGTCTTGATATCTCATCTCCAGATACTTCAGATGCCACAGAGACAGCACCACCCAGCAGATTCGAGGTTGGTGAGAGCTCGAGGGCTGCTGCTGATAGATTGATTACTGCTGCTACATTTGACTCAAGACTAGATCAGCTTCAGGGAGAGATTGAGAGGGCATTGTGTCATCTAGACGAGACTCCAGTGAGCCGTATTGAGGCTATTGAGGAGGAGGTCGATGGATTGATCCAGGGCAGGGTTGCCATTGATGTGTCACACCAGGGTTTAGAGGCTCGTCAGTTGGAGAGTTCAGAGCATATCGCACAGCTTAGGCAGGAGGTGCCGGGGTTAGTTGACAAAGCATAGAGGTTCCAGGATGAGCATCGCGGCCTGGCCGGTGAGTTATCTTTAGTTCAGGCTAGGATGTCTGCATCAGAGACTAGGGAGACTGATCTTCAGCTTCGAGTTCAGCACCTAGAGGAGATCGCTGTTGCTATGTCTAGGGATCTTTAGAGGATTTTCCGCAGGCTAGATGGAGCACCCGGAGGAGGTGCCTAGTGTTAGACCTTTATCATGTAGCTTGTACATTATTATCCTAGTCCCGGGATGTGGGACATAGTTAGGACTTGTTGTCTTTTGCTTGTAGTACAAACAAATATATCAAGTGTGACTCTACTATGCAGGATTTTCGTTGTGCTATTTTATGATATCGGTCTGTGATGAACTCAAATAAGTACATTTTATTACCATCATTTATCCTATTTATTTGACTTGTTTTATTATATTATCTGTGAGAATTGATACGTTAATGTTTACTTTTGTAATTCTCAGGTAAAAACAAGTATTATGTGAAACTTGGCGATTTTGGACTAATTATGGAGCAAAACAAGCAAGAAGTTAAGAGTCTACTGAAATGTACAAGATCAAGATTATTCTGCTCCAGATACGCCGCATCCTACTTATTATATACGGCGCATCACTATCAAGATTTCACAAGCTACGATCCAAGACGGCAAGGACATGCGCCGCATCTAGAAATGGAGTTACGCCGCATCTTCTGGCAGTGTACGAATATTCCTGAATTTATTAATCTTGGACCCCACGCAAAGTTAAGTCAATACGCCGCATCTACTTATCCTATGCGCCGCATCTAGCCCTCAGACAGAAACTATAAATACCCCAAAGTCAGACGAATTTCGGAGTTCGACAATTTAGCAAAACACAAAGACCGAAGAAACCCTAGGACGAATTCATACGAAGTAGTAGCACAAGACACACCTTGAACGAAGATACAAGAGCTGTAAGGAGGTCCTGCATGTATTCAATTCATTAAGTAGTTTTGTTTTATTGTATTAGTACACTTTAACTTATCAGGATTGATGGGCTTGTGTCATTGATTTAATCATGCACTTCAACTCCCTTTAAAATTGCTTTCCCATTAATTAAAGTTTATATGTTGATGTCTTTGGTGACTTTTATTAGTGCATTGATAACCTCTGTGTCTAGCTGAGCATTGATCGGGTCGCCATGCCTCTGTCCTCGCCTATTTATTTTATCGCCTATGCATTCTATCGTCTGTAGAAAAGTAGGAAGAAAGATAAGTAGGATAGACATAAGTAATCATTAAGGGTTTACTCGCCGATAAGATTAGAGCCAACGAGAAAGGGATTAATCTCGGTGCGTTGCATCGAACTATACACTTCATATAAAACTAGCAATAAAACAAGTGACAAGCTACTTAACTATCAGGACAGGTTTTCTTATTGTCTCAAGTATTTATCTGTGTACGTGTGTGCTAATCGCTGATTCGTGCCTATTAGTTTAGTTTATATTTAATCATAACCAAACTGTGCCAGTCTCTCAGGCTGAACCCCCTTGCGTTAGATTAGGTTGTATAGCTAACTTAAGATATTAAAATACTGATTAGAATAACTAGATAATACGTTCCACTCTTAGTGATCGACACTCTACTTACCATTATATTCATACTGACCGGGTACACTGCTCATTAAAGTGTGTGTGTTATTGATAAGTCGGCTAAATATAAATTTAAAACTTGAATACTGCTAAAACCACAACGACATACCGTGGGTATAAATTAGAGTAATACGCACACGCGCATCAGTCTGCGTAACCGAAATTTTCATGTATTATATTCATGTGCGATGTGATTATACTTATGATGTTTCGTTGTGGTTTCATTGTATTTATACATGCTGTGGTTGTATTTATACGTATTGTGGATGTATATACATGTTGTGGTTGTGTATATTGTGTATGATGATCATTTCCATTGTGAGTTCTCATTGTTGTATTCTTTTGTGATTGTGAAGAATTATGCCACCCAAAAGAGCTACTCCTGCTATGACACCCGCCCAGATCAAGAGACTTGTTGCCGACAGTATTGAGGCAGCATTGGTAACTGAAAGAGCTGCCGTAGCTGCAGCTGCTGCTGAAGCCGCTTCGCGGGCAGAAACCGGAGAAGTGGGAGGAACAAATACTAATGGAACAAATGGCCGTAAATGTACGTACAAAGATTTCAAGAGTGGTGATCCAGAAAAATTCAAAGGCACTGAAGGAGCCACTGCCATGATCCGATGGTTTGAAAAGACAGAATCAGTATTCCTTCTATGCAACTGTCCGGAAGACAGCAAGGTTAAGTTTGCTACTAGTACACTCGTTGGGGAAGCTATGTCATGGTGGAATTCGTATGCAAAGCCCATGGGAATGGAGAATGCTCACAAGCTTACATGGGATGAATTCAAGAAGTTGCTGACAAAGAAGTTTTGCCCACGAACAGAAGTGAAAAAGATGGAAACAGAGTTTTATGAGCTAGTGACAGCAGGTAATGATATTGAGGCATACATCAGGAGATTTCAGGAATTGGCAGCATTATGTCCGACAATGGTTCCGGATATTGAGAAGCTATTGGAGAATTTCATTGGAGGATTACCTCACAACATCCGTGGCGATGTGATTTCTTTTGACCCACAAACATTGGATGAGGCAATCAGAATGTCTCAGAAACTCATGGCTCAGATAGTGAAGAAAGGAACTGCTTCAGACAACAACAACACCAACAGTAACCGTAACTACAACAACCGTAACCCCAACAACAATTACCGAAACAACAAACAACTTTAATAACAACCGAAACAATTCCAATAACAACAACAACAACAAAAGAAACCGGGACAACAACCAGAGTAACAATGTTGCTCAACCACCACACAAGAGACAGGAAACTGCAAAGGCTTATGTTGCAGGTCAAGCTGAGAAAAGGGGTTACAATGGTACTTTACCCAAGTGCAACAAATGTCAAACCCATCATAACCCAGGAAATTGTCCGAATCCGTGTGGAAACTGTAAGAAGGTTGGTCATTCAACCAGGGATTGCAAAGCTCCGATTGTGGTTGATAATCAGAAGCCCCAGTAACATGCTTTGGATGTGGAGAAGTTAGATACTTCAAGAAGGAATGTCCGAAAGGAAAGAATCAGGGAAACAATAACCAAGGTGGAACAGCTAGGGGAAGAGCTTATGTCCTTAGAGGAGAAGATGTCAGGGAGGACCCGAGTGTCGTTACGGGTACGTTCCTCATTAATAATCGTTATGCATCCATACTATTTGATTCAGGAGCCGATAGAAGTTTTGTTTCTACTGCATTTGCACCATTACTCAACATTGAACCAACCGCATTAGACACTCCATATCACGTTGAACTAGCTAACGGTAGTGTAGTTGGCACCGACACGATCATTCGTGGTTGCACTCTTAATTTTCTCAATCACCCATTCAATATAGACCTCATGCCAGTAGAACTTGGAAGTTTCGACATTGTTATCGGAATGGATTGCTTATCTCAACACCATGCCAGAATCATCTGTGATGAAAAAGTTGTTCATCTTCCTTATGATGGCAAAACATTGGTCGTTCGCGGAGAACGCAGTGGGACTAGACTCATCATCATCTCGTGCATTAAAACAGAGAAATACATAAAGAAGGGTTGTTATGCATTCTTGGCTCATATCACAGAAAAGAAGTCGGAGGGGAAGCGACTTGAGGATGTGCCAACAGTTAAAGATTTTCTAGAATTCTTTCCAGAAGACTTACCAGGACTGCCACCTACTCGCCAAGTCGAATTTCAGATTGAATTAGTACCGGGAGCTGCACCAGTTGCGCGAGCACCTTATCGACTTGCACCTTCAGAAATGCAAGAGTTGTCGAACCAATTGCAAGAGCTCTTGGATAAAGGATTCATTAGGCTGAGTTCATCGCCTTGGGGAGCACCAGTTTTGTTTGTAAAGAAGAAAGATGGATCTTTCAGAATGTGCATTGATTATCGAGAGCTAAACAAATTAATGGTGAAGAATCGTTATCCACTTCCCAGGATCGACGATTTATTTGATCAGCTGCAAGGTTCCAGTTATTACTCCAAGATCGACTTGAGATCGGGTTACCATCAGCTTAAGGTTCGGGAGGAGGATATCCCGAAGACAGCATTCAGAACACGCTATGGTCATTATGAATTTCAGGTAATGCCGTTCGGATTAACCAACGCACCAGCTGTGTTCATGGATCTCATAAACAGGGTGTGCAAGCCATATCTAGACAAGTTTGTGATCGTATTCATTGACGATATCTTGATCTACTCAAGGAGCGAAGAAGAGCACCGGGAACACCACAGAAAAATCTTAGAACTGCTCAGGAAAGAGAAACTGTATGCAAAATTTTCAAAGTGTGATTTTTGGATCAGAAGAGTACAATTTCTTGGTCACGTCATTGATAGTCAAGGACTACAGGTTGATCCAGCAAAGATTAAGGCAGTTAAAGATTGGGCAACACCAAAAACTCCCACGGAAATTCGTCAATTCTTAGGACTTGCCGGATATTATAGAAGGTTCATTGAAAGTTTTTCCAAAATAGCTAAGCCACTGACCAAGTTGACACAAAAGAACCAGAAGTATGATTGGGGAGAAAAGCAAGAGACCGCTTTTCAGTTATTGAAACAGAAACTTTGCAGCACGCCAATTTTGTCATTGCCAGAAGGGATTGAAAACTCCGTGGTATATTGCGATGCTTCACACAAAGGACTTGGGGCAGTGTTAATGCAAAACGAGAAGGTGATAGCTTATGCATCTCGTCAGTTTAAGAAGCATGAGAAGAACTACACTACTCACGACTTAGAGTTGGGAGCCGTGGTGTTCGCACTTAAGATTTGGAGGCATTATCTTTATGGAACAAAGTGTGTAGTATTTACAGACCACAAAAGCTTACAGTACATTCTTGATCAGAAGGAACTTAACATGAGGCAACGTCGTTGGTTGGAACTACTTAGTGATTACGACTGTGAAATCAGATATCACCCAGGAAAAGCCAATGTTGTGGCAAATGCACTCAGTCGGAAAGAGAGACTCAAGCCTTTGAGAGTCAGATCATTGAGAATGACAATTATTTCACCACTACCATCAAAAATCCTAGAGGCTCAGGTAGAAGCACTCAAGGAAGAAAACCTACCAAGTGAAACACTTAAAGGAATGCAAGATAATGCAAACGAATTAGTAAGGAAATCAGATGGAATATTATGTTTCAAGGATAGAAGTTGGATACCTCTCTATGGTGGAATACGAGAGTTAATCATGCACGAATCACATAAGTCGAAGTACTCTATTCATCCAGGTTCTGATAAGATGTATCAGGATCTCAAGAAGCTTTATTGGTGGCCCAATATGAAAGCAGAGATAGCTACGTATGTCAGTAAATGTCTTACTTGTGCTAAAGTGAAAGCCGAGTACCAGAAGCCATCAGGATTGCTTCAACAACCAGAGATTCCCCAGTGGAAGCGGGGACGCATTACAATGGACTTTGTCACTAAACTTCCCAAAATATTAGGAGGTTACGATGCTATTTGGGTAATAGTTGATCGTCTCACCAAGTCAGCTCATTTCATTCCAATCAAAGAGACTTACACTATGGATCAGCTCGCCAGACTATACGTCAAGGAAATTGTCTCAAGGCACGGTGCACCAATTTCCATCATTTCTGACAGAGATAGTCGCTTTACTTCAAATTTTTAGGAATCATTGCAAGACTCATTTGGATCTAAGTTAGACATGAGTACCGCCTATCATCCTCAGACCGATGGTCAGAGCGAGAGAACGATTCAGACATTGGAAGACATGCTCAGGGCATGTGTCATTGACTTTGGAAATGGTTGGGCTAACCATTTGCCATTGATCAAGTTCTCTTACAATAACAGTTATCATACGAGCATAAAAGTTGCACCATTCGAGGCACTCTACGGTCGTAAGTGCAGGTCCCCAGTTTGTTGGGCCGAAGTTGGTGATGTACAACTAACAGGTCCAGAGTTGGTCAGAGAGACAACCAAAAAGATAATTCAGATTCGTGAAAGACTCCAAACAGCTAGAAGTCGACAGAAAAGTTACGCCGATGTTCGACGCAAACCATTAGAATTTTAGGTTGGGGACAGAGTCATCTTGAAAGTCTCGCCTTGGAAGGGCGTGATACGATTCAGGAAACGCGGTAAGTTGAACCCGAGATACATTGGACCGTTCAAGATTCTGGAAAGGATTGGTCCGGTAGCGTACAGGCTTGAGCTTCCGTCAGAGCTCAGCAGTGTTCATAACACGTTTCATGACTCAAACCTCAAGAAATGTCTTTCAGACGAAACGCGCGTAATCCCATTGGAATAAATTCAGCTTAACGATAAGCTTAATTTTATGGAGGAACCAGCAGAAATCATAGACCGAGAGGTCAAACAGTTGAAACAAAGTCGAATTCCGATCGTCAAAGTTCGCTGGAATTCTCGCAGAGGACCTAAGTTTACTTGGGTACGGGAAGACCAGATGCGACTCAAATACCCTCATCTTTTCACCAAGACCACTCCGGAGAACAACATCAGCTGAATTCAGGGACTGAATTCCTTTTAGGGTGGTCGACTGTCACAACTCGTAATTTCAGGTCATTTTCCAAACCCCAACAATTTACTATTCATGAGTTACTATTCATAAATCACTATTCACTGATCACTATTCATCATTTCACTATTCATCGTTTTTGAAGTCAGTTTGAGACTTTGAGAAGTCGTCAAAAATTTTACTATTCACATGATACTATTCATTCCAGGAGGGAAATCACTATTCATGGGCATCATTCATCATGTCGTAAACTAGGTTTACGAGTATTCAAATGCGCGTAACCAGTGAGGTTTAGCTGCGTATTCATGCATCATTAGTAAAGACACATCATACAGACTAGGGTAGTCTGCAATATCATCAGTAATATCAGTACCATATCAGTTCACGCATGTTTTTGTGTGATTTTCAATAACGTATGCTTAATTGTTTAATTAACGTTACCACTCAGTCATTTCTACCAACAGTAAACCCAAATACTCCAGACAATGATCCTAATACATTTTCAAGCTAATTATAATGATATAGAGATTATATTATTACTTTACCCGGTGTTTTTAAATCAATTGTTACATTTTCCATTAGGAGCTTATAACTCCGTTGGTTTACGATATTTCAACCCGATTATCATTCTAACACCCGATTCTTATCAGTAACATGATTTTACAATTTTTACAACTTCGTCATATTTTATTTTACCTCGTCACGATTTATTTCTAGTTAACTCGGTACCCGGTAACACCCAATGTACACATAAACTTCACTAACTCATACAAAAGCTAGACAACTTCATTAATTAGTCACTCCCACCCCATTTCCTTCACATGTGCCGCCCCCCCCCCCCTCCATGCTTTCTTTCTCCACAATTCTTACTAACCTTACTTCATTTATTGTCCATGTTTTCTTGTCTTTCCATTTATTTACCATGTCATAACACAAGTAACACTTCACTAGCTAATTTAGATCAAAACTCTCTTCCTCTTCATCCCTAACCCACGGCCCAACCAAGAACAAGAGGAGAAATCCATCATTTTATGAAGTTCAAGTATTAATCTTACTCCATTTGCTATCCTAGTTAAGGTTTTGTGATCAAAACCCTAAGTTATTGCACATTTTCTCATCAAATCACTCCAAGATTGTAAGTAAACTTCAAGAACATCATTTTGATCTTTTCATACTTTTATTTACTTCATATGATAATGTATTTTCAAGTTATACTAGTTACTTTTGCAAGTTACTTATGTTTTGATACCATTTTGCTTATAAACTATCACAAACACTAGATCTATAGGTTTCACTAATAATCACATGAGATCCACCAAGTTTGGTGATGTTTAGGACCCCATGACACCCTAAGAAGGTGTATGGTAGGATTTGCGAACTTGTGGAGTTGATTTGAGGTGGTATGATCAAGTTTAGAACCATAGAAATGAGTTTTTAAAACATATATATACCTACTGTCCAAAATCGTGTAAACTGGAAAACTCAGTAATTTTTGGTATTTTTGGCCTTCATATTCAGAAAGTTCTTTCAAAATCGAAACCTTGGCCGCAAGAATCACTAAAAACCGACTTATAACGAAGGAGATATGATTTTTCGAAGTTAGACGACGAAAACTAATTTTCTGAAAATAAGCGTGCTGTTAGCCGAACTTTAAAGGACCAAACGAGGTGTTAGACGTGATCTAGGAGGGCCAAGCTACTAAGATTATGTTAGTTCATGTTATGACGAATCCGTGGATATAAAGAACGTAAAAAACGAGCTTATAACGACCGAGATATACACGTTAAAAGCCGACAAACTCTATTCTATTTTGACAGCCCTATTAGAAAGTATTTTTCTAAGTATAAAAGTTAACATTTTTACAAGTCATCACATTGATAGCCGGTTTTCTATCTATTCAAGACGCGTATGATCAAAAGTCCAATAACACGACACGAAAACCTTGTAACAATGTTTTATTTTCAAGGACGTCAAATTCATTCACTAACACTTAACGTGCACTAATTCGCGACTAGTTTTGACAGACCGTTTTGGATACATTTTCACAAGTTATGAAAAGTATTGTGTTAATACAAATATCGTCCCAAAAACGTTATTTATATTTTACGATCTTTGCTTAGTTTTGTTAATGACAATTACAAAGTATATCTTTAAGCAAATTATAAATACTAGCTAAAGTCTCTTTAAGAACACATTTTACATTTCACAAGTTTACTTGGAAATACATTTCATACATATACATGTTTATTTCCTTAAAAGGAAACTTTATTTCTTAAATGATACAATGACATCATGGCATGCATCATACATGTAATCTTGGTAAGATCTTGTAATATCTTGGATAGATCTTCAAGTAAGATAGTTGACATTTGATGATCTTGATATGACAACACAAAGATATGGAGAGATTGGAGAGATTTGGAAAATCTCTTAGCTGTCTTACCTCTGGCATACACGCGGATCCCTTCGACATAAAGGACGGATCCCTTTTAAGGGATCCGCCGGATCCGCCGAGTGTTTATCAGCTTGCCTATAAATAGCAAGCTGATCACTTGGCCTTCTCATCACTCATATAGCTAAAGTACATACTCATTCATATTACTAACATCATTCATTCATATCATTTGATCTATCTTTTGTAGCAAAGAAGATTAAGCATCAAGGTTCAACACAGATGTGTAAACCTTTAGTATAGTTACTGTGTGATCTTTGTGTAATTCACACATCATTATTTGTATCATTTATCTCAGTGAGTGTGGTTAGTGTTTTAGTCCTCAAAACACAAAGAGTGTAGGGAGTGGTTGTACCCTTGTGAAAGAACTCGACATTTAGCTTAGTGTCGGTAATTGTATAGGCGACGTTGGGTTAGTTCTGCCCTAAAGTAGAACTCGGTGTTTAGCTTAGTACCGGAAAAGGAAGTAAGCAACGTGTAAAGGTTTTCTCCACCTTGAAGAGAGTTTGTTTCTTAGTGAAGGATAACTCTCGAGTTAGAGGCTCAAGGAGTGGAGTAGGGCAAGGAAGAGAGTCCTTGTAGCCGAACCACTATAAACATCCGTGTTGTGTGGTTTGATCTTTCCTCTCTTTACGTTTCATATATATTGTGTGAATACTTGTCTGAGCTTGTTTCCTTTGAATTAACATAAAGTAACAAAGCGAATTAATTTTAATCGGTAAAACTATTCAACCCCCCCCCTCTAGTTTTTCACAATTGGTATCAGAGCTACGTTACTTAAGAATTTTAAATATATTGTATTTTAAAACTTAAAATGATCCATGGATTTTGAAAACTTTAAAGAAGGACAATCTATGCAAAGACCACCTCTATTTGAACCAAATTTCTTTATATATTGGAAGAATCGCTTTGAGACATATGTAAAGTCAAAGGACATAGATCTGTGGTATATTATTGTTGAGGGTGATTACAAGCCCATTAGTAATGATATTTCGGGTGGTCGGGATGTAGGAGCTTCTCTTACTCGTCACAGTGATGAGCAAAAGAAGTTGATTGCCAAAAACAATGAAGCCAAAATGATGCTTTACAATGCCTTACCTAAGAAAGAATATGAAAGAGTTTTTATGTGCAAAACGGCTAAAGATATTTGGCAATCTCTTATTATCACTCATCAAGGGAACTCACAAGTCAAAGATAACAAAATTGATCTTCTTGTTCAACAATATGAACAATTTGTTATCTCTGAAGATGAGACCATTGATGGTGCTTTTGCTAAGTTTATGATGAGGCGAAAAGTGTACCGCTTTTAAGGGGTCATTTAAGCCTTAAATCGTATTTATTTGATCAAATATTGCCCTAAATCGTTCCTTTTGTCATTTTAGGTACTTTTGAGGAGAAATCTGGAAAAGGAGGCATTTTGGACGTTTTTGGAGCATTAAAGTGAAGAAAACGGCAAAGTCTCAAAAATCGGCTAAAAGTTACTCTTGACGGCGTCAAGATTTACTCTAGACGGCGTCATGCTTTGGCAAGAAAAGTTGGACGTGAAATTTACTCATGATAAGCCAGTGAAAATAGCATGTGAATTCTGACGGCGTCACGCTTTAACTTGATCAAGGGCGTCACGGCTTAAATCATAAGGGGACGGCGTCACGTTCATGGTTCGACGGCGTCAAGCCTTGATAAGCCAGAATGGATTTTTGAAGAGCTAAAGAGGGACGGCGTCAAGAAGGTCATCCGGGAACCCTAAAAGCGGCGAGGTGACGGCGTCACACTCCATAAGGTGACGCCGTCAGATCCAAAAATCTATATATAGTTTTCTAATTTTTTGTCATTAGAGAGAGCTTAGTGTGTGGAATTTTGGGATAAAACCCTAAGACGATTTTAGCTACTTTTTCAGGGCTTTTTGCCTTGAGATCTTCCATGTTTCATTGAAAGATAAGTTATCAATTAATCATTCAATATGTCTATGTGTTGTTTGATTCTATCTTATTCTTGTCTTTTGTTTAACATGTTAGGCTAAATTTATCTTGTGTTTGCTTAGATCTAATGAAACCTAGCTATTGATTATTGGTTGTTAGTGTGTTATTAGTTGTATTGGATGATTGTTTATCTATGTTAGGCTTAAGAAAACTGGCTAACTTCCTATTCGGTAACTTGCTTGAACGTCTTAAGAAACATGAACCAAATGCGTACTAAAGGTTTTTATGGTTGTATTTAATGCACAAGCGAATTCTAGTGATCCCATGTTAGGAGCTTCCTAGCCGGCTCGACATAGGAGTGAAGTAGGAGCTTGTAGAGTTGGGGAAGTAAGTACGCCACCCCACGAATGGTATTAAGGAATACACCCGTCATCCACGCGACTAATACACACTAATTAACCGGTAAAAGATAGTTAGGGAATAAGGAAATCTAAGTAAACACATTTCTCTACACATAAGTTTCTCACCACATTTTATTTTTGTTATTTTATTTTATTTGCATTCGTAGTAATTTGGGTTAGTTGACTAGCAACTAATTCCGCCCACTCCTTCAAACCCGAGATTTTACTTGCTTTCATAAAAATATAAAAACATAAAAAGAATCTTCCTCAACCCTTAGACCTAATTAGAGTAGCCTTTCATACCTAACGAACACTATTCCCAGTGGAGAACGATCAATCCCCCGTACTTACCACTACACTATACTACATCGGTCAGGTACACTGCCTGGTGGGGTTGTAAGCCTCTTGAGATCCCTCGAGAGGTAAAACCTGTTGTAAGGTTACAAAACCACGCAATCAAGTTTTTGGCGCCGTTGCCGGGGAATAGTTATTGCTTAGGTTGAAATTTTATTTTATTAGGTCTACTCACTAGATTCCTTTCTAGTGAGATTTTTATTTTATTTTTCTAGGTTTTCTTTAGTCTATCTTATTTCTTTGTGTGTTTGTTCGTAATTTCCATTGACTCTTCCGTTCACCATTATGGAGAACGCGAATCCACCATACTACCAGCCACGTAATTCACCCACTCCATATGACATCTTGATGTTTAAACAACATAAAGATGAACCTCTCTATGATGCATGGACTCGTTTTAAATATTTACTCCAAAAAGTCCCTCATCATAACTTCGATTTTTGGTCCCTAACTCAAATCTTTTACAATCATGTCGACCGACATGCCCAAAGGGACATTTACCATATTGCCGGCAGGGATATTAGGGAATTAAGTGCTGAGAAAGCATGGGAAGCTATTGAAGAGTGTGCCCAATATTATTATATAGTAGACAACCCAACAAACGTTAGTACAAGTCAATTGACCACAAATTTCGAGGATCATGAAACAAGTTTGTTTGGGGATGAATATGTTAGTGTTGAGATACCTAAGTGGATGTCATGTAATGCCATATTACAAAACAAACACATAGGTGACCTTGATATAACGGAGGATTTAGCCGAACATGATCACATTGATCAAAAAGACCTAGGTTTTGTGATTGATGACGTCGAATCTCAAGAAACACATGATGAATCTTTTAGGCAGTTTGAATATAGCAGTCAGAATATTGAGGATGATCCGTATGATTTGGACATAGAAGTTGAAATGCCTAGAGAAGCACTTGAGATACTTGGGAAAATGTTAGGGTTAGATCCTACTAAAACGCATGATGAGGATATAGGTGAGCTTGACGTAAGGAATGATGAGGTAAGTAACATAAGCCCACCAAGTGCCCCACAAGTCCTACCATCATTTGAGGCACACACACCGCCCGTGACTTACCCGGAAGAAGTGGAAGAGACTATAGGAACCCCAATAGAGGTAGAACCCTTGGACCAAACACAACTAGAGGATATAGGTTTGAATGCTTATAGTGATCACAACCTTACTCTTAGTTCTAGGGGATTTCCTATTTTTGATGAACCGGAGCCTCAACCAAAACCGTTACCTAATCTTCCATCTTTAGATGTGAATTTAGGAATTGAAAAAGGTCCCGATCCACCCATCAAACCATGTAGTCTGGGCAATGTTAAGATTAAGGTAGTAGACTCTAAGCCTTGTAGAGAGAAAGCTGACATAGGAGTGAACCATAACCTTTCATACTTACATCACCCGTTTATGATTGATCACAAGAAACATTATGGGTTTAAACCGGGTTTATTAGGTCAAGATGGATTCCCAACTAGGAATCTCTCGAAGTTGATAGAAGATGATCCCTTTTTAGGAGAAAACTTTAATTCACCCATTGACCAAAGTGAACTAGGTAAGGTTATGATGAAAGGAGCACACCCCTTTGAGTATATAATTCATCCGTCACTCTCTCCTCACGTGGCATACTTCCACCCAGATGGTGTGTATCGCTACTATCACCCGCACTTAATCCTAAGTGTAGAAAAAACCTCTCTTTTATCCGTTAAATAACGGTAGAGTCAGGCTCGTGACTCGAACAAAAACAAGCGCTCTTGGGAGGCAGCCCATGCTTTATTTGCTTTGTGTGTTTATTTATTTGTTTGTTTGATTTTATTTGCTTCCGTATGTGTGTTTAAATTTTATTATTATTGATTCATATTCAAAAGTAAATTGTGAAAATGCTTTATTTTGTTTTTAACTTCGTCTTAACTACATATAAAGGTATTTTGCAAAAGATAAGTGTAAGGGAAATCTAAATCGGTTTATTAGAACACAAATTAACATGAATCGTAATAATAATAAATTAGCATACATATTAGTATTTGTTTGAGTCAAATGCTTGTATCGAGTCATAATGATGTTTTGCAGGATTTCCAGGAAGTAAGGTAAAGGTTTTTCCAGAAATTTTCCGGAAACTAAAAATGAAAATTTTTGTCAGGTCATTTCTGACGGCGTCAGGGGTTATAACCTGACGGCGTCAGATTTAATTTCCAGAAATTTTTGAAAGTTTTGTTTTCATAAAAAGTTTTTATTAAAATCTCCAACTTATAATCTCCAGGAATCTGCAAAATTATCATTCCACAAGCATTATATCCTTATATATAGATTTTATCCCGCCGATGTTATGCAGGTTTTCGTGTTTGTTTTCTCAGGTTTAACAGGTTATTTTGGACAAGGAGATGTTTTTGGAATCAAGCTTATGGCGATGCATTAGTTATGGAGCTTCAACATTCTCTTTGGAGGAAGATTTAACCGTGTAATTTCATTATCCACCGAGCGAATCAGGGGAGTATTTGATTTCATTCTTTTACTTTATGCTTTTACATCTTGTTATTTGAACATTGGGGACAATGTTCATCTTAAGTGTAAGGGGAGGGTAAAAGTACGATTTTAGAGAATGCTATTACGCTTGATTTTTGTTTGTTTAATAATAGATGTGTAATAAAACTGAGAGAAATACTTGTTAAGGTAATTTTAGTGCCAAATTTAAAATTTTTTACAACATATAGGAGTGAAACTTTGATCTTAATGAGCGTCTCACGGATAGGAGTTATATGACTAGCACAAAAACCGTACCACAAAAAAATTTTCCACCCCCAAATATGTGAGGTTCGCCCCTAGAATTGGTAGGAAAAGCATTTATGCTATGATGTGTGTACCGGTAGCACTTAGATTCTAGAACTTGCGTTAGGACCATTCCAAGGCCACAAGTGAGACTACATTCGTGTAGTTAGATTTACTACATGATAAGAGGCATTAGGATTAACCCATTGTTTTACACCTGTGTTTTTGTTATAATTACGTTGGCTACATTGGTCAAGTAATTCTCCCACACCCTTTGCGTTGTACTCATTTTTAGTACACGATACCCCTAGTACACCCCTCAGAGCCTATCTTTTCGTTTCGACCTTTAAGCATTTTACTTAAAGGAAGAATTTGTTTACACCCCACTAAAATGTACACCCAAATCGCCTTAGCCTACCTTGTATGCACTCATTTTTAGTGCATTATTGTTACAACATTTGTTTAAACCCAAGTTAATTATCTAGTTGATTACATGGTTGCTAAGTCGAGTCATATCCTTGTACATATTGTTTTGGGACGATTGGGACTCATGGGTAAAGTACTAGTATAATGGAGTAATGGGGAAGAACATCATTTATTACCCCCATATGTGCTAAATATTTTAAAAGTACTCCAAGTTTTTCGATTATCTTAATTCGAGTCATTAGATTAGTAATTGTAAAGTTATGTAAAAGTTCAAGTGTAAGGGGAATGCAATGCCCCTATGATGTATTATTTTGGATGGTAGGGCAAAAGTGTATGCAAAAAAAAAAAAAAAAAAAAAAAAAAAAAAAAAAAAAAAAAAAAATCGAAAAAATCAAGAAAAATACAAAAAAATGAGAAAATGAAAAATAGAAAAAACATACGGACTACCATCCCGTTTTATTTTATGTTTGTTTTATATTTTTGTTATTTTGTTATTTTGTTTCTAGCTTAAGATCGAGTCTAGTCTTGGCTTAGCAACATTGTATAGTACATGTAATTGATCAAGATCTTTAACTAGCCACCAGTAAAATATCCTTTATCCAACAAAACCGTGTTTTCCTTTTCCCTACACCTAACGTTATAACCCATTTAAAAGCCCTCTTTGATAGTTTATCTTAGGTGCTTACGCCTAGTGGAGGAGGTTTTCGATCCTTTCCCAAGCCTATGGTAATCTATTTGCTATGACAGGTAGTGAGAGATATTTTCCGTTTTCATTTATGAGATTTATTTTGATGACACTTGAGAGATGTGAGTATCTAAACACTACTTGTGAGGTGCTAGTTTATAATCTCCGTGCTTATTATGATTGAAGTGGAACGTATT
This sequence comes from Artemisia tridentata subsp. tridentata, assembly GCA_021014915.2. NCBI lineage: Eukaryota > Viridiplantae > Streptophyta > Magnoliopsida > Asterales > Asteraceae > Artemisia > Artemisia tridentata. The sequence continues at coordinate 224,765,600 of CP139505.1, read as the reverse complement.
ATTTTTGTAATTACTTTTATATTAGCATTAAATGACCCCTAACTTATATTTTGATTAGAATAAAAGCGCATTTGCTTGAGGACAAGCAAATCTCAAGTGTAAGGGTATTTGATGAGGCGAAAAGTGTACCGCTTTTAAGGGGTCATTTAAGCCTTAAATCGTATTTATTTGATCAAATATTGCCCTAAATCGTTCCTTTTGTCATTTTAGGTACTTTTGAGGAGAAATCTGGAAAAGGAGGCATTTTGGACGTTTTTGGAGCATTAAAGTGAAGAAAACGGCAAAGTCTCAAAAATCGGCTAAAAGTTACTCTTGACGGCGTCAAGATTTACTCTAGACGGCGTCATGCTTTGGCAAGAAAAGTTGGACGTGAAATTTACTCATGATAAGCCAGTGAAAATAGCATGTGAATTCTGACGGCGTCACGCTTTAACTTGATCAAGGGCGTCACGGCTTAAATCATAAGGGGACGGCGTCACGTTCATGGTTCGACGGCGTCAAGCCTTGATAAGCCAGAATGGATTTTTGAAGAGCTAAAGAGGGACGGCGTCAAGAAGGTCATCCGGGAACCCTAAAAGCGGCGAGGTGACGGCGTCACACTCCATAAGGTGACGCCGTCAGATCCAAAAATCTATATATAGTTTTCTAATTTTTTGTCATTAGAGAGAGCTTAGTGTGTGGAATTTTGGGATAAAACCCTAAGACGATTTTAGCTACTTTTTCAGGGCTTTTTGCCTTGAGATCTTCCATGTTTCATTGAAAGATAAGTTATCAATTAATCATTCAATATGTCTATGTGTTGTTTGATTCTATCTTATTCTTGTCTTTTGTTTAACATGTTAGGCTAAATTTATCTTGTGTTTGCTTAGATCTAATGAAACCTAGCTATTGATTATTGGTTGTTAGTGTGTTATTAGTTGTATTGGATGATTGTTTATCTATGTTAGGCTTAAGAAAACTGGCTAACTTCCTATTCGGTAACTTGCTTGAACGTCTTAAGAAACATGAACCAAATGCGTACTAAAGGTTTTTATGGTTGTATTTAATGCACAAGCGAATTCTAGTGATCCCATGTTAGGAGCTTCCTAGCCGGCTCGACATAGGAGTGAAGTAGGAGCTTGTAGAGTTGGGGAAGTAAGTATGCCACCCCACGAATGGTATTAAGGAATACACCCGTCATCCACGCGACTAATACACACTAATTAACCGGTAAAAGATAGTTAGGGAATAAGGAAATCTAAGTAAACACATTTCTCTACACATAAGTTTCTCACCACATTTTATTTTTGTTATTTTATTTTATTTGCATTCGTAGTAATTTGGGTTAGTTGACTAGCAACTAATTCCGCCCACTCCTTCAAACCCGAGATTTTACTTGCTTTCATAAAAATATAAAAACATAAAAAGAATCTTCCTCAACCCTTAGACCTAATTAGAGTAGCCTTTCATACCTAACGAACACTATTCTCAGTGGAGAACGATCAATCCCCCGTACTTACCACTACACTATACTACATCGGTCAGGTACACTGCCTGGTGGGGTTGTAAGCCTCTTGAGATCCCTCGAGAGGTAAAACCTGTTGTAAGGTTACAAAACCACGCAACTTTTGCTCAGTTTAATACTATTATTACATCTCTTAAAGCACTTGACGAATCTTTTTCTAGTAAGAACTTTGTCAGGAAATTTCTTAGAGCACTTCATCCTAAGTGGAGAGCAAAGGTGACGGCTATTGAAGAATCCAAGGATCTCTCAAGCATGACACTTGATGAGCTCATAGGAAATCTCAAAGTTCACGAAATGGTGATGAAAAATGATTCAGAAATAGTTAAAGGGAAGAAGGAGAAAATAAAGTCCATTGCTTGAAAGCTAGAGTTGAGTCAAGTGATGATGAAGACTCTTGTTCAAGTAGCGAAGACGAAGAATATGCCATGGCCGTAAGAGATTTCAAGAAGTTCTTCAGAAGACGAGGAAAGTTCGTAAAACCACCTCGTGAAGAAAAGAAATCTTTACGAAAAGACCGTGATGATAAAAAGGGCAAGTTAGATAGGAAGTGCTATAGATGTGGAGATTCTGGTCACTTTATAGGTGAATGTCCAAAGCCTCCAAAGAACAAGTCTCAAAAAGCATTCGTTAGTGGAGCTTGGAGTGATAGTGAAGGAGATGATGATGAGCCTAAAAACAACGAAGTTGCCCTTATGGCCCATGACACAGAAGAGGTACATTCTGACTCATACTCCTCTATAGATGATGAAACCTTAGAAATAGAATATAACAAGCTGTGTGATATCACATTAAAAATCATCAACAAAAACAAATTCTTGAAAACTAAAACAACACTTTTAGAAAAAGAAGTGTATTGGCTTAAAGAAAAAGAGATACGAATGGAAAAAGGGAAAAATAGTAAAGATACATGTGTCTCTTGTCAAGAACTAAAATTAGAATTAGATACACTAAAAACTTCACAGGAAGATCTCATTAAGCAAAACTCTAAGTTTAAAAGGTTTGATAAAAACATAAGTTGTGCAGATGAGATAATGAAGATGCAAAAACTTCTTCATGATAAAACCGGATTAGGTTTTATGAAACTAGGAACCTTAAGTGACTTTAAGAAACAAACTGTGAATGAAAAAGAAACTGTTTCAACTAAGTCAGAGGCTCACGGATCTGACGGATCCAATATTTTGGATCCGCCAGTTGTACCCAAGAGATCCGCGAGTACAGTAGTTGAATAGAAGGTTCAGAAAACAGACCGTACTGAATTTATTAAAGTCACTAGAAAACCTAGCACTAGTACAACTAATAACAAGCTAAAACCAGCTGTGTTTATAGGGAGAGGTCAAGCTAGGAATGAGTATAGAGTTAAAACAACACAATAGAGACCTCAAACTAGTTTTCCCAAACACCCTTTCCTAAGAGTAATATTAATTCACAACATCATTATCAAAATAATTGGAACCAAAATATGCCTAGAAACTTTCAAGGTACCAATTACATGCCATGTAACTATTATCCTCCATTTGCTTACATGAACCATGATAATGTTATGTTTAACACAAACGGACCCATGAGATATTGGGGACCAAACGCTTGAGTCTTTATTGAACTTAGGTGTGCTTAAAAGTTGAACTTGAACCTGATGAGTGGATCAAAGATAGTGGGTGTTCAAGACACATGACGGGAAACAAAAGTCTTTTCTCCACTTACCAAGTGTACGACGGAGGTAATGTCACATTTGGTAGCAAGCTTAAAAGTAAAATCATCGGAAAAGGTACAATCTCTCATGACTCTCTCTCTATTGATGATGTTGCTCATGTTTATAATTTAGGTTTTAACTTACTTAGTATAAGTCAATTGTGCCGTAAAAAGTATAACGTCCTTTTCAGTGAAAATGGAAGTAAAATACTTAAAGATGGCATAACAGTAGGAAAAGGTGTCTTAAAGAATAACGTATATGTTATGAAATTAGATAAAACACCGAAAGACAAGCTTTGTCTTACTTCTCTGGACGAAAACTCAACCTTATGGCATCGACGCTTAGGTCACGCCAATATGAGGTTAATTCAATCCTTATCATCCAAAGAACTCGTTAGGAACCTACCTAAGTTAAGATATGACCAACACTTTTGTGATGCTTGCAAAATTGGGAAACAAGTGCATAATAGCCATAAGGCTAAAAACATGGTATCTACATCTAGGTGTCTAGAATTATTACATATGGATTTGTTTGGCCCGTCGGCTATACAAAGTTATGGAGGTAATTTTTACACATTAGTTATAGTAGATGATTATTCTAGGTATACATGGACTAAATTTTTGAAAACCAAAAATGAGGCCTTTGATAAATTTGAAATTCAAAGCAAGAAAATTCAAAATCAACTAGGATGTAACATAGTATCTATTAGAACTGACCATGGTCGAGAATTTGACAATGAAATCCAATTCGGAACATTCTGTGATAAAAATGGAATAACTCATAATTTCTCGGCTCCTCGAACTCTACAATCTAATGGTATAGTAGAACGGAAAAATAGGACAATTCAAGAAATGAGTAGAACTATGTTAAATGAACAAAACATACCTCAAAAGTTTTGGTGTCACGCAGTAGATACTTCCACATATATCCTAAATAGAGTTTTAATTAGACCATTTTTAAATAAAACTCCTTATGAACTTTATCGAGGCAAAAAGCCTACTTTAGGATATTTTAGAGTGTTTGGAAGCAAATGCTTTATTTTAAACACTAAGGATTATCTCACCAAATTCGACCCAAAGTCGTATGAAGGTGTATTTCTAGGATATTTACAAACTAGTAAAGCATACATAGTTTTGAACAAGGAAACCTCAAGAGTCGAGGAATCATTGAACGTAACATTCGATGAATGTCCACCTCCCTCTAAGACATAACCTTTGGTAGATGATGACTTAGTTGAAAACCAAATGGTTGATAATCAGGAAAATGTTGAAAATGATAAAGAAGATGAACCAATAAAAAGAGATTTAGTCAACATCAAAGAAGATAAAAGTCATCCATTAGAAAACGTCATAGGAAAACTCAATGAAAGAACATTAAGGTCTAAAGCTCAAAATGAAAGTAATTTCTTTTGTTTTGTTTCAACAATAGAACCTAAAAATGTAAATGAAGCAATAAAAGATGAATCTTGGGTCATTGCGATGCAAGAAGAATTAAATCAATTTATTAGGAATGAAGTTTGGACATTAGTTCCTCAACCTAAAAATCAAACCATAATTGGTACCAAATGGGTTTTTAGAAATAAAATGGATGAAAATGGCATAGTATCTAGAAACAAAGCTAGACTAGTAGCACAAGGCTACAATCAACAAGAAGGAATAGATTATGATGAAACATTTGCACCCGTAGCTAGACTTGAGTCTATTAGAATACTACTTGCATATGCATGTGCACATGATTTTAAATTATTTCAAATGGATGTCAAAAGTGCATTTTTAAATGGCTTTATAAATGAAGAGGTATATGTAGCACAACCTCCGGCTTTGCCGATTTTGAAAAACCAAATCATGTTTACAAATTAAAGAAAGCTTTATACGGACTTAAGCAAGCACCAAAAGCTTGGTATGATCGACTTAAGACCTTCTTAGTTGACCATAAGTACTCCATGGGCCTAATAGATAACACTCTCTTCACCAAGAAAAAGGGATCACATATTATCATCGTCCAGATATATGTGGATGACATTATATTTGGTTCAACTTGTCAAGAGTTATGTGATGATTTCTCAAAAATCATGCATGATGAGTTTGAAATGAGTATGATGGGGAACTTAACTTTTTCTTAGGTCTCCAAATAAAACAATTAGAAGATGGGATATTCTTCAACCAATCAAAGTATATCAAAGATATGCTTAAGAAGTTTGGTCTTGAAGACTCTAAACCAACGAAAACACCTATGTCCTCCAAAACCAAACTCACAAAGGATGAAGAAAATGAATCCGTAGATAACACTAAATATAGGGGAATGATTGGTAGCTTACTCTATCTTATGGCTAGTAGGCCGGACATTATGTTTAGTGTTTGTCTATGTGCATGTTTTCAAGAAGATCCCAAAATATCTCATCTTGAAGCCGTTAAACGGATATTTAGGTACATCAAAGGCACTACACATGTAGGATTATGGTATCCCAAAGGAACGGGTGTAGAAACCATAGTGTATGCCGACTCAGACCATGCCGGTGACTATGTTGATAGGAAAAGTACTAGTGGTATTTGTACTTTTGTAGGATATTGTCTCACCTCATGGTTCGCTAAGAAACAAACAGCCCTCGCAATCTCAACAACAGAGGCAGAGTATGTGTCTGCAGGAAAGGCGTGTCAACAAGCACTGTGGATGAAACAAGCTCTAGTAGACTATGGAATCGAACTCAACGACATCCCCATTCTTTGCGACAACAAAGGAGCTATCGACCTCAGTAAAAATACAGTCCAACACGCTAGAACCAAACACATTGAAATACGTCATCATTTCCTACGCGACAATGTTCAAAAGGGAAATATCTCAATTGAGAAAGTTTCCTCAAAGGACAACATTGCCGACATTCTCACAAAACCTCTCAAAAGAGAACCCTTCAACTACCTCAGACTTGGATTAGGATTAATGGAACTTAGTGATTAGAATAGACAATAGCATAAACCTTAGTTTAACCTAACTCGACACTAAACCAAAAACTGTGTTTTGATCCCGCGGATCCAAATGATAACAAAGGCGGATCCTTTGTTTTGGATCCGCCGGATCCGTCACATGCACAGGTTGATATATTATAAAATATACAACACCATGTACTATTCATCACTCTCCTAAAACTTATCACCTACTGAATTCGTCCCATACTTCACAAAATTCACAAATTAAGCCATTGTTCTCAACCAAATTCTGCTCCAAACATCACTGTAAGTATCCTTATCATGTTTATACTCCTGATCTGCGTCTAGGATTTCTATTTCATGCACAAAACCAAACCTTGGGGTTATGCATAATTCTTGAAAAATCATGAAGCATACTTTCTAAATTGCATAACAAATCATGTTTTTCATAGTTAGGAATTGCATCTGATAGTACATTGTCATCATTCATCAAAAACCCCATGAGAAATTTTTGCTAAAATATTCTCACGACTAGGAAAAATGGTTTTTGGACATTGTTCATACAAATACAAAAACGTTAGGTTTTAAATATCACTTGCATCATGTCTCTTGAATGCTAAAGGGAATACATAACTAATATGTATTTTCGGGTACATTCAAATGTAGCTACATTGAAATAGGAGCGTTTGGGTTATCTCTTGTTTTATTATAAAACTTGCATAAACATAATTTTCATGCATCAAAATGAGTCGAGATAATCGCACCTCCACATTGTCCCCATGTAGGCACACACTAGACATATATATTTCTTTTTGATAATTTCAACTAAACTATATATATATTTTTCATGTCTTGGATAATCATGCCTCCCGTCACCAACTATGATCACAAACACACCGTCAATTACCTACCTAAACACCATAAAACCAAAGGACTTAGTGACCAACAGGTTGAAACTTTCAAAGCCCTAGAAAAACACTACGTACATGAGGGTAGGTTTGTAGAGTCCTCATTCTATGAAGGAACAAATCTTAGGGAACAACTAGCGGCCATTCACTTTGATTCCCTCCTAGATATCGACGAACCAATCATTCCACGATTCATTTTAGAATTCTATGCTAGCGTCATTCTAGAGTCAAATGATCATGGTTACATTAACATTCGCTTCAGTGTCAATGGAACACAATACAACATCCCCTTAAATCAATTCGGTGAGGTCCTAGGAGTTCCAAGTTATGGAACAAGTGTCTATACCGATAAATGGTCATTAACTATTCTTGAGTCAAATCTTGAACGAACGGCACCATATGCCACTCCTTTAGCCTCAAAAGAAGTCATTCGTGAGCATCTCTTCATTCCTAGAAACAACCCTACTAGGATGTATCGAGGTAAAGAAGTAGCTAGAGATCCGTTTTCTATGGAGCAAAATGAGATTAAGCCCGAGTTTAGGAAATTGGAAGAAGTCTTAAGGGAAAATGTCATGTGTACGGTAGGAAACCGTGATCACATCAATGCTTGTCTTTGCCACATGATGTAAAATGTGTCAACCCGTCAGCCCTTCAATCTTGCTTACTATATCGCTAAGAGAATGACCGATATTCCAGTTCAAGGAAAAATGGCATTACCCTATGGAATGCTCTTAACCCGTCTTTATCGAGCATTTGCACCCATTCCTAGAAATGCCTTAGGCTTTGTTCCCGACTATGATGAGATCCAACGCACCTTTGCTCCCTTAAGCGACCATAGGGTAGCGCTTGATAAAGGCAAACGCCCTTGTGTTCCAACCTCATCATCTTCATCATCAATGAGTGACGATGACGGATTACCAAATTCAAGACTTCCTCCACCCAATTCAGAAATCATATGTAAGAACTATAGCATTTCGTAATTTATTGGAAAATCCACTTTGATTCTCTATCAACCAATAATATGGGCCCATTAACATGGTTAAAGCAAAACTGTTTGAAGTCCAGACGCAGCATGGTACTCTTTCTACCACTATGTTAATATAGAGATGGTTTCAAATAAATAATTTTTATCAATAGAGAACACTCATATTGATAAAATGATTTGAACTACTTATTGGGGATTTTATCCCCTTTTTTAGCCAATGCTGAATCGATGACCTATGTATTGTGTATAAAGTAAGAAAAACTTCTTGGATTAAAAAAGTATGGGTCCGCAAAGTCGTAAGACCATGTATGGGGGCTGACGCCTGCCCAGTGCCGGAAGGTCAAGGAAGTTGGTGACCTGATGACAGGGGAGCCGGCGACCGAAGCCCCGGTGAACGGCGGCCGTAACTATAACGGTCCTAAGGTAGCGAAATTCCTTGTCGGGTAAGTTCCGACCCGCACGAAAGGCGTAACGATCTGGGCACTGTCTCGGAGAGAGGCTCGGTGAAATAGACATGTCTGTGAAGATGCGGACTACCTGCACCTGGACAGAAAGACCCTATGAAGCTTCACTGTTCCCTGGGATTGGCTTTGGGCTTTTCCTGCGCAGCTTAGGTGGAAGGCGAAGAAGGCCTTTGAGACAACTTCCACCAATTCAGAATGAATCACCTGAGCATCGTCAAATGAAGGGAATGGTGAAGAATTTAGGTCGATGGATCATGAAGCTTCACAAGGGAATGAAGAAGTTAAAGAAGAAGTTGAGTTGATAGGAGTGTTTGGAACTAATCGTTTCTAGACAATGTTATGTTGAATGGTTATGTTATTAACTTGTTATGATACTACTTGAATTGTATGTGAACTAATCAATCCTTGCAGGTCGATAACACTTAGTGTTATCAATTTTCCAAAAGTAAGCCTATGTTTGGCTTAACTTCTATTAAGGTAAATTCATATGATCGGATTATTCTATGATTAAATATGTGTTGGTATCATCATATTTAGTTGTTTTGCATTACATATTAGATGATAGATATGCTCCAAGAAAATTTTTGGATTTTCGTCGAAAAACGCGAAATATGACATTCTCTCTGTGATGTTTTAGCATTTTTGCCAGACGGATTCGGCGGATCCCTTACTTTGGATCCGCCAAGTGTTAGCGTTGGCTCTGTCAATTGACAACCTGCGGATCAGGCGGATCCCAATTTAAGGATCCGCACGCCTTGTTGTTTGGATCCGCAGGTATAACAGTCAAACTCTTAAAACTTTTCGACTCATCCCGATTCTTTGATTTTAGTCTCTAGTGTTCTCTAGATTAGGTTCACTGATCACTAATAACACTTAGAATGATTAGGAAATTCTTAGAAACCTAAGAACAAAATTTCCCACCAAAATTTGAATTTTCAAATCTTAGGAGTAAGTTACCTTTCTGTTACAAGTAAGGAACCCTTTTTAGGGATCCTTCAAATCCGTGGGTACATCACATCACAGGATTTTCCACTACCCTTAGCATTTACTGCATATCTTCTTCTTCTTACTCAACATAAGTTCTATGGATTGACTTATGTGATGTGATTTGCACAAAATTTTGTTCCAAATCATTTAGAACCAACATTCTCTATTGGATTCACATCAAATCCAAACACACAAACTCATATACCTTCTGCCTATAAATTAGTGCTTTAGGATCATCACTTCACACAATAACCATTTCCTCTCCTGTACATCTTAGCTATCATCCTTCAACATGACTAAGTCAAACAACTCTTCCACATCTAGACCTTCAAGAAGAACAGCCCGCATTAGTGTTAAACCTTGTTGTTTTATCAACTTAGCTAACTCCTCATCTGAGGAAAATTCACCTCTCAATATATCATCACCCATTGCTAGTGAAAATTTCCTTACACTCTCCACCCCAACACCATCAAATGTTGTTATACAAACACCACCACCAACCATTACTCCAATAGCCACCACTCCACCACCGGCTCCAAACCAACCTGTTAGATCACCATCACCACCAAAATCACCCAAACTCCAACCCTTGGAATTATTTAGGACTCCTCCTACATCACCACATCTTGATGACTTAGAAGAACTTTCACCAAAATTACCCAATCTTCCACCCATGACCTTTGAAGGTCAACAACCCATGCTTTTTCACCCGGTTTACCCGGATATCCATGGCCCTTTATACCATGATGCACAATCATCCCAACCTCAACCACAACCTCTATCACCCACATCCACTCTAATTGCCATTGACGAAGCAATGTGGATGAATATGCCTCAAACCCAAGAAGAGATTAGTGAAGAGCTCAACCGTCTCTACACTCTCTCGGGTATAGTTGATCACCGCCTAAATGAAGCCATGGACATCCAAAATATACTCATGAACTCCCTCCAAACACCACCAACAACCAATGAACAACAACAACAACCATCCAACAACAACAACAACCAACCACCACCATCACCACCTCCACAAAACTTGGAGCCTAGTCTTCCTCCTGGTTTTTCAAGTCATGATTGCGCACATTGTGAGAGAACATCTCACTTGGCCCAAAGAACCAACATTTTGGTCCATGAGCTTCAAAATGAGATGAGGTTCATCTTGAACCATGTTCTCGAGCGTCTCAATGCAATCTCTCATCCGCCTCAATAAAAATGTTGTTAGGAACCTTCTAGGATGATGTTGTAGTTGGCTTTATTTAGAATTTATTTTGTAATGTAACATCATATCATATTTGTGACTTTTGTCACATAATTTTCAATTAATGAATGTGATGTTTTTATGCTTATGAGTGATCAACATAGCATATTCTTGTTATTTAGGTGACTAACATTATAGTTTGATCATGTACTTTAGGTACAAAATTTTGATCAGACACTACATGTTGACTTTTTCAAGTCAACTAGATTAAAAGTCCTATTTGGATGACCATTTCATATGCATTATGCTTCTCCATTGAAGCTACTCACAACTAACATTTTTTTTTGTAGCATCTCATACTCTTATAATGGGGAGTTTACACCGAGGGGGAGCATATCATATTCTAACCATTTGTTTTGTAGGATCATGCATCATTACCTTGTTACTCCATTTAGGGGGAGTATCAAACAAGGGGGAGCTCTTAAAGTTCTCAAAATCGCATTCCGCTACGCAACTCTTCTTTTTGTTTCGACAAAAAGGGGGAGAAAGGATTAAGTGTGCATAACTGTGAATCATCACAGTACATATACTTTTTGCATAAAAAGTTTTTTAAACTCAAATAAAACAAACTTAATCTATATTTTAAAGAACTCATGCTATACTTATTCTTTTGCTCAAAAATATACTTTATGTTTTGTCATCAACAAAAAGGGGGAGATTGTTAATACAAATATCGTCCTAAAAACGTTATTTATATTTTACGATCTTTGCTTAGTTTTGTTAATGACAATTACAAAGTATATCTTTAAGCAAATTATAAATACTAGCTAAAGTATCTTTAAGAATACATTTTACAAGTTTACTTGGAAATACATTTCATACATATACATGTTTATTTCCTTAAAAGGAAACTTTATTTCTTAAATGATACAATGACATCATGGCATGCATCATACATGTAATCTTGGTAAGATCTTGTAATATCTTGGATAGATCTTCAAGTAAGATAGTTGACATTTGATGATCTTGATATGACAACACAAAGATATGGAGAGATTGGAGAGATTTGGAAAATCTCTTAGCTGTCTTACCTCTGGCATACACACGGATCCCTTCGACATAAAGGACGGATCCCTTTTAAGGGATCCGCCGGATCCGCCGAGTGTTTATCAGCTTGCCTATAAATAGCAAGTTGATCACTTGGCCTTCTCATCACTCATATAGCTAAAGTACATACTCATTCATATTACTAACATCATTCATTCATATCATTTGATCTATCTTTTGTAGCAAAGAAGATTAAGCATCAAGGTTCAACACAGATGTGTAAACCTTTAGTATAGTTACTGTGTGATCTTTGTGTAATTCACACATCATTATTTGTATCATTTATCTCAGTGAGTGTGGTTAGTGTTTTAGTCCTCAAAACACAAAGAGTGTAGGGAGTGGTTGTACCCTTGTGAAAGAACTCGACATTTAGCTTAGTGTCGGTAATTGTATAGGCGACGTTGGGTTAGTTCTGCCCTAAAGTAGAACTCGGTGTTTAGCTTAGTACCGGAAAAGGAAGTAAGCAACGTGTAAAGGTTTTCTCCACCTAGAAGAGAGTTTGTTTCTTAGTGAAGGATAACTCTCGAGTTAGAGGCTCAAGGAGTGGAGTAGGGCAAGGAAGAGAGTCCTTGTAGCCGAACCACTATAAACATCCGTGTTGTGTGGTTTGATCTTTCCTCTCTTTACGTTTCATATATATTGTGTGAATACTTGTCTGAGCTTGTTTCCTTTGAATTAACATAAAGTAACAAAGCGAATTAATTTTAATCGGTAAAACTATTCAACCCCCCCTTTTAGTTTTCCACAATTGGTATCAGAGCTACATTACTTAAGAATTTTAAAATATATTGTATTTTAAAACTTAAAACGATCCATGGATTTTGAAAACTTTAAAGAAGGACAATCTATGCAAAGACCACCTCTATTTGAACCAAATTTCTTTATATATTGGAAGAATCGCTTTGAGACATATGTAAAGTCAAAGGACATAGATCTGTGGTATATTATTGTTGAGGGTGATTACAAGCCCATTAGTAATGATATTTCGGGTGGTCGGGATGTAGGAGCTTCTCTTACTCGTCACAGTGATGAGCAAAAGAAGTTGATTGCCAAAAACAATGAAGCCAAAATGATGTTTTACAATGCCTTACCTAAGAAAGAATATGAAAGAGTTTTTATGTGCAAAACGGCTAAAGATATTTGGCAATCTCTTATTATCACTCATCAAGGGAACTCACAAGTCAAAGATAACAAAATTGATCTTCATGTTCAACAATATGAACAATTTGTTATCTCTGAAGATGAGACCATTGATGGTGCTTTTGCTAAGTTTAATACTATTATTACATCTCTTAAAGCACTTGACGAATCTTTTTCTAGTAAGAACTTTGTCAGGAAATTTCTTAGAGCACTTCATCCTAAGTGGAGAGCAAAGGTGACGGCTATTGAAGAATCCAAGGATTGTATGAACTTGTTTTATGAAAACTTGTTTCACCTTTTGGGACCTAGCTTTATAACTCTGAATGTTTTTAAAAAATCAAACGATGTATTTTCTAAACGACACTTTAGGTCGTTCAATATAACTGCAACTTTGGTGCTATGACCAGTCGTGCCCCTGAATGACTTATTCCGCTGCAAGTCACGAAATTTAGGGGTGTGACAATTCACAATTCATAAACCAAATAAGTACTAAAAATTATTATCAAGTTTAATCAATTAAGCAATATAAGCCGACATATAATAAACTAAAGATCACATAAGCCATCAAAAGTAAATAAGCCAAACGCACCCTTCGGGGCTTGCATTGGTGGTCCGAGGCATGCAAAACAAACGCCCCTCTTGGCTGTGGAGGACCGAAACAAACAAACACACTTGTGAGTTGAATCAAACTCGACACACCCCGACACACCCTTATGGTGTTTACCATGAATCTAAACAACATATAAGCTTATCAAACAAGATAATCCAATCCAGATTACAAGCAAAATACGCAAATCATAATCGACCCAAAACCAATTACTAACATCTTTTGCAGGTTATACTCTAAACCGAATTAGTCGAGAGCCAAAGGCTCGAATCCAAAACACCTTATATCTGTCTCGTTTGTATCGAGACCCAAAGATCAAACCAAGACCCTTTGTCGGTTTCTTGCTTTGACCGAGAGAAAACAAAACAACCCTTTGGGGTTTTGTTTTTACACCGCAAGAAAACAAACACAATAAGCTATGTGCTTATTCAAATAAGAAAAAGAGGAAAAGAAGAAAATTAAAATAAGCTAAACACTATTTCGGTGTGGCTGTGGTCGCGACCCAGGACAAACAAACACCCTCTTGGGTGGTATTTCCAGCCGAACCAAAACAATCACAAACCAAATTAAACCCGAGACTAATTTGGGGTTGACCCGATCCCTTGTCGGGTATAACCCGACCTAAAATTAACCAAATCAAACCAAACAACCACCTTCTTAATCCGATTCACCACACGAATCTTTGTTAAAAACGTGTTTTAATTCAGTTTTAATATCCACGAAAACTTGTAAATCTATTTGTATTCAAATAAAAATATAGGTATCAAACAAAAGGTTGTTTGATGGTGGTAAACATACCAACGAGAAAGAGGGAGAGATGGTGGTGTGGGAGGTGCGGCTGTGATGGTGGTGGCTGTGGTGGCTAACTCGAACCAAACAAAAGCACCTTGATCTCCTTGAATTGTTAGAGTTGGCGGCGCCTCAGTGGTGGTGTGGTGGCAGTGTAATGAGGCAGTGGTGTGTGGCGGTGTAGAGAGAAAGAAGATATAAGGAAGAAGATTTTATCTTCTTTTCTTTCTGTGTGTTGTGATCCGAAAGAGATAAACATATATATAATACTGTATTAGAAACATGTGTGTCATAACTTGTGTAAAAATTGGACAACACGTCAAAGAGGATAACACCACATTGAAACGTGTCACGTGGATGAGAATTGGTAAATTTGGTGCTTATCTTGTGTTATAAGGATAATATTAGTGATTTGGGGGTGTAGTTTGATCCTGGTAATTGCTAGCGTTAAGTCGTTAAATCACGAAACTTAAAACCGGGTATGGTAAAAATATAGAATTTATAAAAACGTCAAAACTCGTCAATATACTTTATCTTAGTATTTTGAATGATGGATAAGTTTAGCGAAACGTGTAAATGTTGTTAAGACTTAAAAATGTAGATTTAAATCGCGTAAAACGTAAAAGGTGCAAGGTTTACTTAAAATTGGAAAAAGTAAATTATGACTTTTAAAATTGGATTGTAAGGAACCAAAAATGCATAAAAAGTGTAGACTGGACATAGTTTAGTGTTGGTTTGAATTAATTGTAGGTGTTACGACGTACGCGGGTAACTCTCTCGGTAAACCTAATTTACTTAAAATAGGATAATAAGTAAATGATAATAGTAAAATAATGACTCGAAATTTCACGGTTGTTACATCACCCATCCGTTAAAAATGAATCACGTCCTCGTGATTCAGTTAGTATTAGTGCCGAAGCGATGTCAGTGAGGAGGTGTGGTTACTCGTAAGGAATGAAGTCTAGAATAATTAGCGATGCAATTCGATTCTCGTTGACTCGGAATACGGTATAGAGTAAGGTTAACTACACAGGGCAAGGATAGTGTAAGAATCCGCTTAGATGTTGTGCTCGATCATATGAATACCGCTGAATTGTTTATGCTTACAAAAGAATTTTGTGATCCTCGGAAATCAAGTAGGAAATCAATTAGACATAACCCATATATAACTATTCCCATTATTTGAAAATTTTAAGTTGAATATAGGTAGTCAGATTATGTTCCACTGTCCCTAGGTTAAATATAGGTGACTAGACTATATTTAACCGAGGTTCGATAAAATTTTCAAATACTTAACTTAGTTATACTCGTGATATGTCCGTTGTTGGACAAGTATGGAGTTTGTATAAGTATCTTATATACAAAGAGTGATATAAGTTTGTACATATGTAAGAATCAATTATAAGTACGTAGTATAAGTGTGTAACACAAGCGAATAAGAAAAATACGCGCAGAAAGGAAGTTTTAAGCAGTTCTAAAATAGTCCACACCGGGCCAGAATCACGGACCATTAACAATGAAGGTTTCGGAAGAGAACTTGATGAATGTAGAGAAAGTTGTTGAACTTCAGCTTTTATAGATGATGAATCAGTTTATAAGAATTATAGGAAAATGACGAACAATAAAATAATAACAAAACAGTTCTGATTTGTAAGAAAATATCAAAATGGTTTATAGGGTGATGAAAATTTTGGTATAAGGTAAATGACAGAACGATTTGTAAGATGATAACAAAATAGTTTATTCGAAACTAGTCCAAACAGTTTATGTAATAATAGTATATCAGTGGTTTAGTTTATAAGATGGTGGCAAAGTAGTTTGTAAGAGAGTGACGAAATGATTGATGGATAGTGACAAACAGTGTATATTTTAGCGAAATGGTTTATAAAGCGATAGTAAAATAGTTAAGTTAATGGCAAAACTGTTTGTAAGGTGCTTACAAAATAGTTTATATGAGACTAACAAAATAGTTCATAAGTTGATAGTAAGTCTGGTTATTCGTTTACAAGGTATTAGTAAAGTAATTCTTTGGAGAATAGTAAATCCATTTGTAATATAGTGAAAGATAGTTTATATGATAATAATGGAATTGTTTATACAATGGTAGTAAAATTGCCAAGGTAAATAGATAGACTATGAAGAGTTTCATATAAAATACTGATGTGTAATGTCATGAAAAGTTTTTAAAGATCATGGCATCACTGACAATTTTTTTGGGAAAATAATTGAGACCACTGTGTCAACCACAGCGTATGAGAAAGTTTTAGGGGGATCATCAAAATGAATAAATGTTTATTTAATAGTTTAGTAATCTCGGTGAAATAGATACATAATTGGGATAAGTATAGTTTGACATGATGTTCTGGAGGCTGAGTATATAAAAGGGTAAGAATCGGTAAAATATTTATAGAATTAATCTTTATGTAAATAAGGAGTAACGCTTTGGTAAATCAAGTGAATATAAATAGTCTTTATATATATAGTATTAATAGTGGTGCTTCAGAAAATAAGCAAAAATGCTCAGAAAAATATAAGTGCACGGGGAGTGAGGCCATCAAGAGAAATTGATAAATTGTAACGAGTTTCATCATCATGTGAAATGATATTATACAAGGTTATAAAATAGTTTGGAGACCATTGTAATAAGTTACAATGTCTGAGAAATAAGAGTGACCATTGTGCAATTCACAATGTCAAATAAGTACACGAGACCATTGTAATCACCTACAATGTCTTGAAAAGGTTTCATAGATCACAAGAATGTAAGAGTAGGTACATGATCGGGGAAAACAAGGTTTGACATGAAGTTAAAGAAACAAATGTAAGAGGTTAAGATTAGTCAAATGTTTATATAAATAGTCTATATATAGATAAAGAAGTGATATGTTAAAGAGTAAGCATGACGCACGGAATATGAAGACAATAATGAGTGAAGCGAGTCTTAATGTAAGAAGTAGTTATAGTCTAGGTTTAAAATGCAACCTAGTTCTCTATAACTGTGGCTCTGATACCATTCTGTAACACTCCCAAAATTATCGCAGCGGAATATAGTGTCACTGGGGTATTACTTCATAGCTCACAGTACAAGTTACAGAAAACGACTCTAAATGAGACGTTTTGAAAGTTTATCATTCGATTAAATAAAACATCAGAGTTTAAAACTTAAAAATTATAACATAAACGTTTAAAAGCTTTATCGAATAATAATGATGCATTGTCTTCAAAAATATCATCCGTGCGCCTTCACATGCCAGCTAATAGAAACCTGAGATAAACATGCTAAAAAGTCAACACAAAGGTTGAGTGAAATTCATAGGTTTATAAATAAATAATGGACCACAAGATTTCAAGTTTAAGAGACAATTGATAAAGCAGTTATTATTGCACTAAGCTCATGACACTCAAAACGTTAACTGGGTGTATCATAGAGATGATAATAAAGCCCTAGTAGTAGGTAATTTGCCATTTCACCTAGGTATTCAAATATAGTGCGTTTGTGATGTCCATCTGATCAACACAAATGGGATTCGTCAATCCCAATAGGCCTATTCACAATATTCGCACTCACATGGAAATGATTAATGGTTCATGATGCTAGGGACTTATTTTTGGCAATAACGGTACTTAGGCAATAATACATTCAGGTAAGCATACAGTTCAAAGCACTTGTGTCCAAATTGTAAAATAGCATGTATCTCCCCCAATGGGTTTATAAACAGTTTAAAGAGTTAAAGTGGGGCTATGAACTCACCTTAGAGTGTAGTGACGTAAGTAACACAACGGTGCCAAAAAGTATGGCAGAACAGTACAAAGAAGTATAGCACAACGATACGGAATCGGCATAACCTAATGAATATGTAATGTGTCTCAGAATATGACACGCGAAAAGTAATCGATGTGTATGAGTTTTCAAAAGATAATACGTTTTAGTTTTCGTGGAAAATTCGTATCAACGTTTGTAAAATGTTTAGTATCATCATTCGTGTGGTGGTATGAAATCATAGACTCAAAAATACACACCAAAGTATAAAACATATTAAACATGTACAATAGAAAATAAACAAGTAAGAAACAGTTAGCAAATAAGTGAAAGATAAATAGATGATTGAGTTTTTGGGCATTTATCCAGTATCCCCAAATAATGTATGTTTTATAATAAAAACATAAGTTTTAATATATAAAGTAAAGAGAGGGAGTTTTATATTTAATAAAAATATACTTCTCGTTTTTATTATCGGATTTTGATCGGAATAAGTATACTTATTGATAATGAATAAAAGTTTGACATGATTCGTTACTCAAATCACGTTTCGATGATAAGTAATCCGTTTAGATAAATTTAAATAATAATAAATGTTAAAAATATTTAATAATTTTCAGGCTTTATAGTCAAATAATAGTCCGTATGTATCCGATATGTCCCGATAGTCCAATATATGTCAACTTGTCACACGATATAATCCGATATGTATTAGTATAGTCCGATAAGGTTTATAGTCCGTTATATCTGATGTATCTTGAGTTCAACAATCGTTATGTAATTAGTCCAATAAAATTTTAAGTTCAGTCCATTAATCCTTATATATGTAGCCCAATAATAATACAACCATGTTGAGCCCAAATGAATATGCCAAGCCCAATTAATAAACTTTACAAAACTACAAGTATAAGAGTTTAGTAGATTCAATTTAGGAAATAGCAAAAGAAATAAGCAATAAGTCGATAAGTAGTTTAAAGAGATTCACTTTTAAGTCAAACTCCTCAAGTGAACCACATAAAAAGCTAAAATAATATAACCTTACCCGGCTTAAACAAATAAGCCGAATCATTCACAATTCATAAACCAAATAAGTAGTAAAAATTATCAAGTTTCATCAAGTAAGCAATATAAGCCGACATAGAATAAACTAAAGATCACATAAGCCATCAAAAGTAAACAAGCCAAACGCGCCCTTCGGGGCTTGCGTTGGTGGTCCGAGGCAGGCAAAACAAACACCCCTCTTGGCTGTGGTGGATCGAAACAAATAAACACACTTGTGAGTTGAATCAAACTCGACACACCCTTGTGGTGTTTACCGTGAATCTAAACAACATGTAAGCTTATCAAACAAGATAATCCAATCCAGATTACAAGAAAAATACGCAAATCATAATCGACCCAAAACCGAATACAAACATGTTTTGCAGGTTATACTCTAAACCAAATCAGTCGAGAGCCAAAGGCTCGAATCCAAAACACCTTATATCTGTCTCATTTTTATCGAGACCCAAAGATCGAACCCAGACCCTTGTGGGTTTCTTGCTTTAACTGAGAGCAAACCAAACAACCCTTTGGGGTTTTGTTTTTATACCGCAAGCAAACAAACACAATAAGCTAGGTGCTTATTCAAATAAGCAAAAGAGGAAAAGAAGAAAATTAAAATAAGCCAAACACTCTTTCGCTGTGGTTGTGGTCGCGACCCAGGACAAACAAACACCCTCTTATGTGGTATTTCCAGCTGAACCAAAACTATCACAAATCAAATTAAACCCGAGACTAATTTGGGGTTGACCCGATCCCTTGTCGTGTATAACCCGACCTACAATTAACCAAATCAAACCAAACAACCACTTTCTTAATCTGATTCACCACACGAATCTTTTAAAAATGTATTTTAATTCAGTTTTAATATCCACGAAAACTTGTAAATCTATTTGTATTCAAATAAAAATATAGGTATCAAACAAAAGGTTGTTTGATGGTGGTAAACATACCAACGAGAAAGAGGGAGAGATGGTGGTGCGGGAGGTGCGGCTGTGATGGTGGTGGCTGTGGTGGCTAACTCGAACCAAACAAAAGCACCTTGATCTCCTTGAATTGTTGGAGTTGGCGGCGGCTCAGTGGTGGTGTGGTGGCAGTGTAATGAGGCAGTGTAGAGAGCAAGAATATATAAGGAAGAAGTAGTTATCTTCTTTTCTTTCTGTGTGTTGTGATCCGAAAAAGAGAAACAGATATATAATACTGTATTGGAAACAGGTGTGTCATAACTTGTGTAAAAATTGGACAACACATCAAAGAGGATAACACCACATTGAAACGTGTCACATGGATGAGAATTGGTAAATTTGGTGCTTATCTTGTGTTATAAGGATAATATTAGTGATTTGGGGGTGTAGTTTGATCCTGGTAATTGCTAGCGTTAAGTCGTTAAATCACGAAACTTAAAACCGGGTATGGTAAAAATATAGAATTTATAAAAACGTCAAAACTCGTCAATATACTTTATCTTAGTATTTTGAATGACGGATAAGTTTAGCGAAACGTGCAAATGTTGTTAAGACTTAAAAATGTAGATTTAAATCGCGTAAAACGTAAAAGGTGCACGGTTTAATTAAAATTGGAAAAAGTAAATTATGACTTTTAAAATAGGATTGTAAGGAACCAAAAATGCATAAAAAGTGTAGACTGGACATAGTTTAGTGTTGGTTTGAATTAATTGTACGTGTTATGACGTACACGGGTAACTCTCTCGGTAAACGTAATTCACTTAAAATAGGATAATAAGTAAATGATTAGTAAAATAATGATTCAAAATTTCACGGTTGTCACATATAAATTCCAGAATTTTCCGACCTCTTAAATGAGATAAGAGGTCCTTCCAGCACTTCTCCTGCATTTCTTAACTGTGGAAACCTGTAAAAATGATGCACAAACATACCAAGCATAAAATCCTATAAAATTAAAACAAAAAATAAAAAGATAGGCATGGGGTGCCTCCCATGAAGCGCTTGTTTTTGTTCGAGTCACGAGCTTGACTCCACCCTTATTTACTAAGTAAAAGGGTGTTCATCCCCTCACTTGAAATCAAGTGTGGGTGAAAATAGGAATAAACACCGTGAGGGTGTGAATTTGCTATTGGATAGGGAAATGACGAATTATAGTCATACCTTAAAGGAGATGTCATTTCCCTCCTTACCTTACCCGGATTGGTTGATGCCTTGGATGATTTGAATATTTCATGTTGTTGTTGAATAGTCGGCTTCCGTGCCACAGTTCCCTTCTTTTTAATCACTCTAGTGTCCTTCGCAAGCTCAACCAAAAGTGGTTCGGTAGATGGTGCTACATAACCATCATCGGGTGGTGTGATAAAGATGGCTTTTGAGGTTAAGGGTTGAACTATTTCATCCATAATTTCAGCAACCTGTATTGGAAAACTAGCAAGATCGTTAGTAATAAAAGAAGAGTTAGAAGTCATACCATTCTGTGTTGTAGTTGATTCCACATTAGCGTGTGGAATTGCTTCTTCACCCCGTAAGCTCCTTGCTTCCATCTTCTTCAATTGATCCTTGCTCGTTTCTTCTTTCCTCACAACCTTCAAACGTCCTGGAAATGGGATAGGTGGTACATAAGGTTTGACATTAGGTAAATCACGAGGAACCGGCTTTTCGTTGACTTCATTGATCTTTCCCATCATTACATTGGCTCTTTCTACCGTATTCTTGTTATTTTCTAGGACTCTTCGGTTTAATTGTTCAAGCTTCACCTCCACATTCTTCCTCTTAGCATCGAGCTTCTTTAAGTTCAAGTTCGTGGTTTCCTTGAATTTCCTAATCCATTCATTATTCGAGTCATGCATCCTCATTGATTCTTCATAGAATTTGTTGATGATTTCCTCCAAGGATTCCATATACTTAACCAGCTCATATGCTTTGCTTTCTTCTCGGAGAGGACACTCTTGTGTAATATGCATCCCTTCACAAATCTCGCAACCTACTTGTATAGCATGAATGTTCTCCTTAACCTTCTTCATATCACATCCAAGTCTATCAAGTTGTTTGGTAATGTCACCAATGTCATCCAAGCTATTGCTATTCGTTACCCAAGTAGTTGCTCCATCATACCAGTTTTGTGAATGGTCTGCCATCTTTTGTATTGTTCTAAGGGCTTGTTCTGGCAGCATCATCGGGATCGGCCTTTGAGAGTCGAGCATTTGGCGGGAAGGGATGCTTAAACCTTTGTAGAAAATAAGGACTTTCTGATGGTTGTTGAGATCATGCGTTGGGCACATGTAAAGAAGGTCATTAAACCTTTCCCAAGCTTCATATAATGTCTCATCCTTCCCTTGTCTGAAATTCCTTATCTCTTCCATCTTCTTGGCAATCCTTGAAGGCGAACAATATCTCCGAATAAATGCTTTCTCCAGAAGATTCCATGTATTGATCGACCCATTAGGAAACCTGTACATCCATCTTCTGGCTGCACCTGTGAGTGTAATTGGAAACACTCTAAGCACTAATGCATCTTGAGTGACTCTTGGAGTGTGGAAAATATCTGCGATCTCTAATACTCTTCGCACATGCAGGTGGGCATCTTCATCGTCAGTTCCCGGGAAAAGCTTATGTCTGAGCTCTTTAATAAACTGGCTACTAATCTCAAAGCTGATATTATTATTAATTTCGGGACTTACCACGCCCGGTCTTTGGTTACCTTGAGTCAAAACCATGTATTCCTCCATAGTGAGCATGTCAAAATCCGAATTACCCATATCATGAGATTTCCAAAAACAAACAAAAACAGAAAAGAAAGGAAAAAGAGAACTAAAAACAAAAATTCAAAAAAAATAATAAAAAATAAAAACCTAAAATTATAAAAGCAAAGAAAATGTGAAAAACTAGAAGGGGGGGTTGAATAATTTTACCGGTTTTTAAAACTTTATAAAACTTTACTTGTGAAAAACTTTGATTTGATTCTTTTGTGAAATCAATCAACACCAATATGAACACTAAGCTATACTATCTAATATAAAAAATAAGTATAAAGAAATTAGATGGAAAGATCAAACCGAGACAGCGAGATTTATAGTGGTTCGGTCACGAAGCTCTTCTTCGCTACATTTCACGATTTGAACTCGAAGAAGTACCTATTGGATGAAACCCGCATCATTCCACTAGAGGAGATTCAGCTTGACGACAAAGTTAACTTTAGTAAGGAACCAGTTAAGATCATAAAACTACTTGACTAAACCGAACATTACATTATCGTTCTTCAATTATACATAGTCTAATTACCTATGTCTAATTCAGGAGGGATCATGTTATGCTGGGAGCAGTCACCGGTTAGTTATTATTAAAAAACGACTTTTCAATTGTATCCTTAAAACAATTTGTGAATCTTCTTAAGATTACACAACTAATCAAACTACATCGCTAATTATCTTAGAAACCATTCGCTGCAAGTACCCTCATTTCTTTTTTCGACACACCGTCAGCCGATAAGGTAAACTGAATCACGAAGACGTAATTCCTTTTTGAAGGATGGATAATGTAACAATCGAGAAATTTCAAGTCATTATTTTTCCTAATTTTATTTGCTTATTTTCCTATTTTAAGTAAATTGGCTTTTGCCGGGATAGCTGCCCGCGTACGTCGTGACATGTATACTTAAATCCGTAATTTGACTCAGACTATGCCCAGTCTACCCATTAATATGATATATGTTCCCCCACGTACTTGTTTTCATATAGAATAATTTAATTTTCCATTTCTACGCGAAGTGTGCACGTTTTACGTTTTACGCGTTTTCGGCTCGTGGTTTGAGCTTTAAAGACGTTATAACACTCCGAAAGGCTCGGGAAATTTATGAAACATCAAATTAAATAATTTTAAGTTAAATTTGACATTCTTATGAAAATAGTATCTTCATGACATTTATTTTCACAAACTATGCATAAAATGTTATCGGTTTAGCCCCGTTAGCCTTCAAACTCACTCCGTGACTTATGATACTTGTGCAAATCATGTATATAATGTATTGTTACTAAATAATAAAATAAAACTCACCTTGAGACCCACTAAAACCCGCCTCCCCCATAAGCCACTAAAAATTCATGCACTTGATGCTCCACTAGTTCTATCTTACATAAATAAGTTAATATTTCACATAGAACTCATCACCCTCATATTTTCCACTCAAAAATCTGCATTCTTTCTCTCCCATAGCTGCTGGTGTCGAGAGTTTTATAGGCTAATAACACCATTGAAATTTGTTTTCCCTAATTACCTTAGTGCTAGGCTTGAAGATCCTTGTATACTAGTAAGTTTTCCTAATTTATTCCATCTCTATTCCTAGTTTTTCTTATGTTAATTAAAGATTTTTCTAGGCTAAGTAAACATCTATTGCATGTGTCATTTTAGAAGATTAGAGTCAAGATTTTTATAGGATATAGGTTGTTTGATAAATGGTTAGTGTGGATTGGTAAGTATTATGCAAGAGTTTAATGGATCTTATTGAGTTTGGACTAGTTAATGATGATTTTTATTAGATGTATTGTACACAAAACTGAAATAAAACTTCAAAATGAACTTTCATCTCCTGGACTTGGGAGTTTCTTGAGAGAATATAATGTTGGTAATAAATGCACAAAAGTAACAATTTGGACTAGTTATTAGGCTGTCTCAGATTTGATGCTAAAAGATCCATCCACCATTTTGTCCCCAGAAGGTTTTATGAAAAACTAAAAATAATGGGAGATAGCTACAGATCTTAGGATCATTTCCCCAAAAACCTTACCTCTTAATTCATCCCGATGATTTTTGGAGAAAATCCACACTAAAACTGGTCCAGGAATGCATGTCAGATTTGATAGGCTATTTACTCTAAAATGTTGCAAAGAACACTAGGTTGGTGAAAACATGAAAGTTGTAGCTAAGACCTGTAGAAAACTTTTCCCAGAGGACATGTGTCCATTAGACCAGTAGATAAAAAGATATGCTCATTTTTCTAAACTTATTTGGATGTTGAGTATAACTATTTAGAGACACAGGGGTAAATTGGTAATTTCACCCATGTTCTGGAGTTCTCAGTAATGTAAGGCCTTGATTTTCATATAGTACAGAGTCATACCTTTCTAAGCATATAAAGTTCATAATTTTAGCCTTCACGGTTTAGAAATGGCGACCCGATTAGTGCGGCAATTTTATAAAATTTCCATCAGCTTTGCATTTTAAACCGTATAAGCTATTGCAAACGTCTTTTCGACCTATGACTTGCTATAAGAACTTTAAATAAATTACCATATGATGTTAGGAGTACAAGTACTGAGTTAAATCATAAATATAAGTATTATACCTTAATCCCCGAGCCTAAGTCGTGTTGTATTTTATATAGGTCACTTGTGATCTTTGCGGTTTTTCTCGACGTGCACACTTCTCCGGTTTCTGTTACTACTTCATTGTTGGTGAGTTCATAGCCCCAAGTTTTTACTTCAATTGTTTTACAAACTCCGTGGGGGAGATACATGCTATAAATATTTATGATCACAATGTTTTGGAAATTGGATGCTATCATGTTATTATTATTGCCTAAGTTTCCCATAGGCGAAAGTCCCTTTATCGTGAACTGTTATTCACTTGCGAGTGAGCGCGAATACAGTAAATAGATCTATTGGTAACAGCACTCCCCACCAGAAAGAACGTGCCTATATGGCAGTCGTGTATTGTATTCGAACTAAATGATAGGTGTGGCTATTACCTATGTATGAAGGGCAAATTTATGCTATTAGCAACAGAAACGCTAGTCTCGGGGTCACGAGCTTAGGGCAATAATAACTTTACTAGACTCTGCATTTGTTGCTTAGTCGCTTTTATAATGATATTGTGATCAACTGCTTATTACTCGAACTCTATGGATTCACTCAACCTTTGTGTTGACGTTTTAGCATGTTTTATCTCAGGTTTTAAGGCATGAAGGTCTTGGATGGAGTCGCACGGATATATTTTGAAGACTTGGCATATTTTCACATTTGAAGAGTCTATATTTTAAAGATTTATGTTATGTTTAAAACATTTGTAATCTTTTGAAAACATTGTGTTTTATGAAAACTGTTAGGACCTTTGCAAACTCTGAGGTTTTAATGTATCAAATGTGAAACACTTTTAAAACGTTTCTTTTAAAGGGTCATTTTCCATGACTTGTACTTTGTGCTAGGAAGTAATACCCCAGTGAACTATCTTCCGCTGTGATAATTTTGGGGGTGTTACATGTAGTTATCCTTTCTTTTTCCAGTCTTTTATCTTCCATAAACTTAGCTACTTCTTCTTCATGCATCTTTATTGCTACTTCTGCATTTGAGTTTTAGGCTTGATCTTCTTAGTCTGTGGCTCACCTTCTTCAACCAGAATCCCTTTTTCCTTTATCCTTAGCAGTTTGAACTGCTACCTTAACAGTTTGTACTGCTCCTTCAACTTCAACAGTACCTTCTTGATGTTGATCAGTACCACTTTGTTCACTTTGCTCACCCATATCTTCATTACCATTTCCATTACCAGAACCATTACCATTACCAGAACCTTCTTTTTCAAAATCCAAAGTCCTCCCCTGAGTTTCTGAACCAGTCTTTCTTGATTTCCTCCCCTGTTTGGGAGAATCATCACCATCATCTGAACTATCATCTGAACTAGAATCAGAGGAACTAGTAGACATCACCATCTTTGATTTCTTCCTCTTAATTTGAGCTTCCAAATTCTTTACTCTGAGGAGCAGCTTGGTGTAGATTTTGGCGAAGTTCCTTTTGTGGCTTGAGAACCATCAATTCCTTAAGTTTAGAGCTGCCCTCATCACTTCTAGCTGTGTTACCTGCTAGGAGAGGTGAATCAAGGGGCATAGATTCAGTTTCTACCCTAGTTGGACTAGGATGTACTCCTGAACCACCCAGATAATCCATTTGGCCTGGGATTACACCACCTGTGGCAAGTCTTTGAGGACTTGGCACATTAGATGTTGCCATGGTAGGGGTCTTAGTTATGGTTACACTGGCCTGCTTAGCAGTAGTGTAAGCCCCATCCATACTATCATGAAAGATAGGCTCATCTGCTTCAAAGGTTTGAGTAGGATGACTAGGCTGAGCAACCATAGTCTCCTTTCTGGTTCTTCTCCTATAAGTTGTGGTGATTGGGGTGTATGAGTGATTTCTGGAACCTCAATGGGTGTGTGTTGGGGCTCAGTTGGGTTTACTGACCCTTCACCCTGAACAATTTATAGCATCTCAGGAAAAAAAGGTATCACTACCCCATTAAAAAGTCTACTTGCCATAGCCATGTTTTGAAAGAGTTTTTGCTGAAGGCAAGGTGTTGGAAAAGTTTCTTTATGTTTCTTAAGCAGATTCTTTTTCTTGTTCAAAAAGGTTTGGATAAACCTTGGATACATCAGAAACTTTGTTTTACTTTTCACATTATTAACCATACTCTCAAATATGAATTTTGAAAAGTTAAAAACTCTGTTTGTTGATAAACATATGAGAGCAATAGCAATATTGCTACTGAATTGCTCCCATGATGTTCTTTTGGGACTCAAACAATGCAAGAGAGTATGGATAAGAAATCTCCATTGTGGAGAGAAACATCCTTTTTGAAAAGTCAATTTATGATTGGATGTATCATACCCCATTCTACTAGCTGTACTAATTTTCAAGAAAAAATTAGATGAGCAGTATAAACTCAATATTGATTTAAAAACAATACTGCCCACTTATAGTTTTTAGCAAACTATCAGCTATCAACGGATTTGATGTGTCTTTACCAATAGCCTTTTGCTTTGGACTAGCCAACTCTTCACTGTTAGATATGGTGAGTTGATAACCATATAGTTTTTGGTAAACTATCAACCATGAACGGATTTGAGAAGTCTTTACCAGAAACCCTTTGCTCTGGACTAGTTGGTTCTTGATGTGGGTTAGACATGGTGAACCAATAACCATTTGTTGTGTGCACAGATCACACACTTTGAGCTCCAAAGCACCTCACCATCTAAAGCATCAAACACTCAATTCACAAACTCCAATCAACCTGCAATTGTTAGTCCAACAATAGAAGACAAAGTGCAAAGCACTTGTCTCATAACAGAATAAGCATATGACTAACATTGCACATAAACAAGGAAATTAGTTTCCTTGTGGAACCCAAGCCATCACTGACTTTGGTTTACTTCTAGCATCAATATAATTAAACCTTTTTAAAACAGTTGGCGCACCATTGGATTAAAGTGGTCTCCAAACCCATGATGCTGATACATTAATATCATTCCCCATATTTCCCTTAGCAGTGTTTTTAAAACTACCAGTATTAACTGCTTGCCTAGCAGTATGAACTGCTGGGTTTGCAATTGCAACCTTAGGTTTCCAAATTTGTTTCTTGATCACTGCATTGTTATGAAATGGCCTTCTAGCAGTTGATGGTGCAGATTTGAAAAATGTTTTTGCACTTTGAACTGCTTGTCTTGGGTAAAAAGTCCTAAATGGTCTACCAGTAGTAACTGCTTGTCCAGCAGTATGAACTGGTCTTGGTCAAGACCTTAAAAGAACTGCTTTAAGTATCATTCTAGCATTGGAAGGGTGAGTTTAAGTCTTTCAGAGTTCACCCTATTGTTTGAATACCTAGTTACCCTATTGTTGCAATAAGCTGCAAGATGGTCAAACTCTCCACAATTAAAACAAGCTTTTCTATAAAAGGCAAAGTCATCACCTAGTTGGTGAGACTTGAGGTTGTTACAATTCCTTTGGTTACCTCTGGGCTTATGTGTGGCTCTATACATTTCACAGTATCTTACTGGTTGCCTAACATGTCTAGCATTGGTTTTAGGCCTAACAGTATTAACTTTGACCACCTTAGGAACTCTTGTTCCTTCTACCTTAACAGTATCAGGTTTAGCCTTAACCTGATCACTCTTATCATCATCAGAAGTCCAATCCCCTATGGTTGGAGCATCTGAATCACTAGCAGAGGACACCTTGTCCTCAGAGAGTGATTTATCACTTGCACTCTTAAAGCTTACACTTACTTCTACAGGTTTCTCTACTACTCCCTTTTCTTTTGGTTTTGGTCCATATTCCATCTTAGGTAGTTGAAATTCTTCCAAACCTGTATGTTCTAGGTCAATACCTGGAGATGCAGGTATTCCTCTGTGAGGAGGTGGAACAGAATTATAACCTAGACCTGACTTAGCTTTGTTGATAATTTGACACTCAATTATTTTATTGACACCTTTAGATGCATACTCTAGTGTCTCAACACTTAATTGAATGTTCTCTTTATCCTGTTTAAGCTTAGCAAACTCTTCTCTCAAAAACTTAATTTCAGCATCTTTAAAAAATATGTCCTTCTTAAGCACAGCTATGTCATCAGCAAATTTAGATTAATTACTTTTATAGTGTACAATTTGTTCCTCTAAGACAGCTAAACCCCTTTTATGATTTGCCAAATTAAAAATAGTCTGGTTTAACTCTATTCTCTGTTCATTATAGTGTTTCCTAAGAGTTTCTAATTCTTTTAAAGCATCACATGATTTAGAACACTTAGAAACTTGTACCTCAGAATCAGAGAAAGCCATGAGAGCCATCTCAGTAGGTGCTGCTTCCTCCTCTTCCATAAAGCTCCAGTCAAATCCCAAACCATCAATGGCTACCATAGCCTTTGAGCTTAAGTCAATAATCTCCACTTCCTTGGTCTTGCTTCCAAAGCCTCTGCTCTTGCCATCTTGTTGTCTTGGCCTTCTGCACTCTCTTGAATAATGACCTATCTTATGGCAATTATAACATTCAATCTTTGACTTATCATAACCAGCAGTATCATTGATGTTTATGGTAATCTTCTTCCCTGTCCTCTGATGGAATTTCCTAGCTCTCAAGCTAAGAAGAGATATTTGCCATTTAATATCCATCTCCTCCAGATCATCATCATTTATCTCTTGAAGGTCTTCATATGTCAACATTGATCCATTATGCTCAGTTGTCAGGAACGCACAGCAGTTTCTTCATCCAAAATGCCCTTAGTACTGCTTGATGTGCTAGCAGTACCAATATTTGAGCTAGCAGTACCAACTGCTACACCAACCTTCACTTCTTCCACTGGACTAGAGGTACTGGGAGTTGACACAAAGGCCAAATTCCCAGAACTTGAGCTTGTTCCAGCATTTTTCTTGACATCTTGCTCCGCTATCTTGAAGTTGCTATACAAATCCATCAGACTCATAGAATCAATGTCTGGCTTGTTCTTCCAGACAACAACATGCATACCCCATTCTGATGGTAGACTCCTTAGGAATTTTGAGTTGAGGTCTTCCTGAGGTATTTCAATTCTCAGAATAGCAAGCTGACTCACAAGTTTCTAAAGCCTGTTGAACATATGATCCAATGATTCATTGCTATTTGCTAAGAAGTTCTCAAATTGTTGCTTGAGGAGTGTCTTCTGAGTCTTTTTGGTGGCATCATTCCCACCAAATCTAGCAACAATGGCCTCAAATAATGACTTGGCATCCTTGAACTTGCTGAAGTTCAAGAGTTGATCATTAGGTATTGTCATCATAAGCATACTCCTTGCCTTGATGTCATTCTTCATCTGAATTCTCTCTTCTGCAGTCATTGGCTTTGTCTGCACAGTTGTCACAACTTTACCTTCCACAGTTGATGTTGTGGTTGTAGGCTTGAATGAATTCCCTTCTTCTATGATTTCCCAAAGTGCATAGTCCTGCACTTGGAAGAATTGCTCAATTCTTAACCTCCACATGTCGAACTCATTGGGCTTGAGCATTGGTAACTTTGCAGCAACATTGGTTGTAGATGTCTCCATGTCCATCATCCTTCTTAAAAAAAATTCTTCTGGATCTTCTAATTCAAAGTATCAGAACCTGTCTCTGATACCACTTGACTGGATCTAAACACACTCCTTATGTTAGAGATACTTTGAGTAATACTAACTAGCACGCGGAATTTACTAGCTAATACTTAGAAGATATTGTTTGTGTGATGTGTATGAATGAATGGAACAGTGATTGAATATGTATGAACAATGAAGACAATGGTTAACCAAAATGATTCAATATTATTTATGAATAATACGAGTGATCTTCTATCACTAGGGTTTTACAACCTTGAATCTCTCACAAAACAATACGTACATAAACTCTAACCTAGGATCTCCTTTTATAGAACAAGGATTCCTTTACAAGATAACTATAACTCTAATTACATAAGATATTCACTAAATCTTTTCTATAATTATCCTATTACACGTAATCAGCATATAAGCAGTACAAAGTGTTTGTACTGGCAGTTAGTACTGCTTGTGTTATTCTCCAACAGTTGAAACATTTAGCCTGGCAGTACTAACTGTTGGTTTAATTCCCAATAGTTATTATTAGAAGAGGACACAAAAGCCATGTTCTGTGTGCTTGAACTTGAGCTAGACATCCCTTTAACTTCTGGTTCATACACCTTGAGATTGTTGTAGAGATCATCCATGCTCATAGTATCTAAATCAGCTTTATTCCTCCACACAACAACATGTGTGTTCCATTCAGGTGACAAACTTCTTAATAGCTTTTGATTATCATCTTCTTGTGAAAGCTTTTTACCTAAAAGCTCAAACTGACTCACAAGCTTTTGAAGCCTATCAAAAGTTTAATCAAGCATCTCTGAGCTTGGAGTAGAGAAGTTTTCATATTGATTCTTTAAGAGATTCTTCTTATTCTTATTCTTTCTTGTAGCATCATTTCAAAGTGAATCTATTGAGCAGCAGTAATACCAATAAGAGCAGCAGTAATCAAACAACATCAAGAAGGCTTTTAATCCCAACATAGGTTCACTTTGATAGTTATGAAGTGACATACTCTCTGCTCATTATGAGAGACTTGATGTTCACTGACCTTCAGAAGGTGAATTAGGCTATTTTATATTTAAATACTTGTCGGAGACAATTGGGTTGATTTATCAGACCCAACACTATAACTAGCTATTACATGGTTACAAGGTTCATGGTAGATAAATGACCATCACATCTTAGTGCTAACAATCTCCACCCTAAGGGGTGGTCATTTATAATGATGCATCTTCAGTTTTTGAACTTGGATCTTGAATCTTCAGCACTTGTATCTTGATCTTGAACCTTGTTTGTAATATACTTCATAGACTTCTTTGTTTCATTCATGCTTGTTATCTCTTGTTTTGCCTTCGATCAACATGTTCAGGTGATTTGTCGTTGTGTCCTCTCTAACATACTCATACCCCTTGTAGGTCTTTATACTCTAATCTTTACACTTATTACTTTTCTCGTATCCTCTCTTGACTTTGACTTGTTATTGACTTGAATTTAATGTATCTCTTTGTCTTGAACTCGTTGACGATAGATCACTTGAGTATGATTATGTCGAGTTTAAAGATGTTGATGTATATGGTGGTGCTTCAAGAGCAGTTGCATTCATCATTACCTGTCACAGAAAATGTAGATGATAATAATGTCAGGCTAATTGATCATCGTGGATCTTTTGTTAGAGAATTATTCCACTATGATTATTTTACCAATAAATGTCTTGATTCCATTCACCTTAGTCGGGCGAATCAGCCTCCGAATCGCGTTAAGGACAGATATCAATACATTGGATAAATACAAGTATAGACCTATGTCATCAGGATTCGATTCATGAAATGAATCTCCTTGGTAGGGTTTCCAGCTCAAAGTGCCAGATAATCCAAAAGGATTACCCCACCTGCCATTACCTGAATTGGATGCCCTTAAGTAAGGTAACAACAATATAGGTGAGCCGCTGGAGTACACCTAAGTATCACTCCACAACTATAGACCGTTTTGGGACAAAGAAACCACCATAAAGAACATCCATGATTAATCCATAAAGGATTAACTAGGAGACCAACTAACAGTGATGTTTGATGTTGACACTAGCGAGATTTCCATTTAGTCTTCGTGGAATACTAATTGATTACCACTATGAATATTCTGGCAAGATTACTAAGATCTGCAAAGGACTCTCGTACAACTTGTGTTCTTATTTGTGAACAACAAGTGTATATATTCTAAGGTCTCTTACATAGTTATATCAATCACAACTTGTTGGTTTGGAAGCTTAAAACTAGAGAGAGAAAGGAGAAGTAAGGTTGATTTATTAGAGAATGGTGGAGACGATACATGTAAGGTTGTTTACACACACTTCACACCCACACACACATAACAAATGAGCCAGGTGTAAGCTTATAAACGTCCAAGGAGTGTGTGTTATGGCCTTGGGCCTTGTTTGGGTCTTTAATGGACTTGTGTTGGATTTATGGATGGAATAGTTACTAACTAGTCTATTTACATGTGCATTATCCAACTTACAACTAGTCCAAGCCCAATAACGATATACTACCTATTGCAACTCGTACAAGACTCGTAAACATTGTAAACATAAATAGTATACATGTGTATTATCCAACTTACATTTGACGTTAATAATAATACTTTGTCTTGATCTTTGATCTTTTTAGCTTGAGTCTTATGTTTTAATAGTCTTGGTTAGTCATCTTGTTTCACTCATGCACCTTGGTCTTCGACTATGTCTTGAGCTCTTGAATCTTTGTCTTTCCTTCGACAACTCTACATCTTTAAAGTTTACATAGACCAACATACTTGATGCGCGTGATGTGTCGTTGCGGTTTAGCAGTATTAATGCCTACTCAAGTTTTAAATTTATATTTAGCCGACTTATCAATAACACACACACTTAATGAGCAGTGTACCCGGTCAGTATGAATATAATGGTAAGCAGAGTGTCGATCACTAAGAGTGGAACGTATTATCTAGTTATTCTAATCAGTATTTTAATATCCTAAGTTAGTAATACAACCTAATCTAACGCAAGGGGGTTCAGCCTGAGAGACTGGCACAGTTTGGTTATAATTAAATAGAAAACTAAACTAATGAGCACGAATCAGCGATTAGCACACACGTACATAGATAGATACTCGAGACAATAAGAAGACCTGTCCTGATAATTAAATAGCTTGTCACTTGTTTTATTGCTAGTTTTATATGAAGTGTATATAATTAAACCTTTCTCGTTGGCTCTAATCTTATCGGCGAGTAAACCCTTAATGATTACTTATGTCTATCCTACTTTTCTAGAAACGCTAGAATTAATAGGCGAGGAAGGGGCATGGCGACCCAAGCAAGACTCAGCTAGACACAGAGGTTATCAATGCACTAATAAAAGTCACCAAAGACATCAACATATAAACTTTAATTAATGGGAAAGCAATATTAAGGGGAGTGCATGATCTTCCGTAGTCACATGACACAAGCCCATCAATCCTGATGAATTAAAGCGTACTAAAACAATAAAACAAAACTACTTAATGAATTGAATACATGCAGGACCTTCTTACAGCTCTTGTATCTTTGTTTGAGGTGTGTCTTGTGCTGCTTGGTCGTCTGAATTCGGCTCTAGGGTTATACCTAAGGTCTAAGGTCTTCTCGTCCTCTCGTCTCCGAAGTCTTCAAATTCGTCTGGCCTTGGGGTATTTATAGTTTCTGTCTGAGGGATCGATGCGGCGCATTGAGTTGATAGATGCGGCGCATTGACTTAACTTCGCGTGGGGTCCAAGATTAATAATTTCTGGAATATTCGTACACCGTCTTCAGATGCGGCGTAACTTGATCTTTGTATGCGGCGCATGTACTTTAGCTGTCTTGGATCGTAACTGGTGAAATCTTGATAGTGATACGCCGTATGTTAGAAGTATATTGCGGCGTATCTGGAGTAGAACGAGCTTGATCTTCTTCTTTGACCAAAGTTTCATATGCGGCGCATGATAGAATTGCATGCGGCGCATTCTTCAAATTCAGGCAATGGTCTTCGAATTCATCTAAGTATGATATTGCGTCGTATCTGTTGAGTGAGATACGGCGCATCTTCTGGATTTCAGTAGACTTTTGACATCTCACTTGTTTTGCTCCATAATTAGTCCAAAATCGCCAAGTTTCACATAATGCTTGTTTTTACCTGAGAATTACTAAAGTAAACATTAATGTATCGATTCTCATATATAATATAATAAAAGAAGTCAAATAAATAGGATAAATGATGATAATAAAATGTACTTATTTGAGTTCATCAAATATCCCTCCACTTGAACTTTACTTGTCCCCAAGTAAACCTTAGAATTAATCATATGTAAATGTATCTTAAAAGATATTAGGATTTATTTTAATATTTAAGGACGTATTCGTTTTGTCATAATCACTCAACCAAACACTTAACTAAGTAGAAACCAAAATAATTTTTAATGTAAATCAATTCTAAATCGTTTAGTTGCTTAGTCGTGACGAATATTCTATCATAGGCTTGGCAAGTATACGCATCTCCTCCACTAAAGCCAAGGAGTAACAAGTCTAAAGCGGTAAAAAGGGTTTGTTGGTTAAGGGTTGATCATCCTTTTTAATCTCTATCGATCTCATATTCCAGAAAAGGCGACAAAATTACAAATACATGATCGAATCCACGACCACGATACTTGCAATTGCTCAATTCCTTAACTCGAATGGGCTAAAGATAGGACCAAGTAATCTTCACCAATAATATTATATCAAAAAGGGCGACAAAATCATAAATACATAGCCGAATCCACGACTACGATACTTAAGATTGCTCAAATCCCTAATCTCAATAACATATAAAGGCTATTTGGGTGTAATCCTAGAAATTTACCAATTTAGACAAGTCACTCCAATTATATAGATAATACTCATTATGGTGGTCTCGAATAGTATACAAGCCAAGTTCTAAAGTTTACAAGTCACCGGCACACTAAAGTTTTAATATTTTTGAAAGAATAGAGTTATGTGTGCGGTTATGTAATTTAGACTTTAAACAAAAACATGCTAAAAAAATTTTAAATTTTGATATATTAAGCGCATTTTAAGCATATTTTGAAAAAGTTTAGGACAAGTAAGTGTTCTAATTCTCCATCCCCTCACTTAAGTTAAACAACGTCCTCGTTGTTTGTGTCAAAGGTTAAAAACTGGAAAATAAAAGAATTAGAACAGAAAAACTCCCCTGAGATTTGCTCGGTATGATCCTCCATTATTCGTATAAGAGCAAAAATCAACTTTCTTGTGGATGAG
Organism: Artemisia tridentata subsp. tridentata; assembly: GCA_021014915.2. Lineage (NCBI taxonomy): Eukaryota > Viridiplantae > Streptophyta > Magnoliopsida > Asterales > Asteraceae > Artemisia > Artemisia tridentata. The sequence continues at coordinate 224,729,373 of CP139505.1, read as the reverse complement.
AACGTTTAAGCTTCATAAATGATGTATCCACAAAAATGCAGGAATCTATAATACCATTTAGACTTTAACACACCTGAGTTAAGAAGGTTCAAACTTGCATAATACATTAGTAGTTAGTAAAAATAAAACCTAAAAAATTAAACTGTAAATCATCAGGTCAGTCGATACGCCGTATCTTATGGAAGAAGATACGCCGTATCGAGCCTGGAATAAATACGAATCAGAATAAAAGATGCGTCGCATCCTTAACCAGGGATGCGCCGCATTAAATAAACTGACAGAAAGTTTTAAAGTCAAAAATAAAAATGCAGAAAATGAAATAAGATATGACCAGTGCAGGTGATGCGTCGCATCTTCTGCAGGTCTGACAGACTCGACACAGAACAGAAAAGTAAAAAAATTTCTTTGGGTTGTCTCCCGGTCAGCACTTGTCTTTATTCCAGAGTCTTCAAGTTAGACTCACGTTCAGCTCCTTATTTTGTTCTTGTTACGTGCCATCCTTCTTCTTTCATCCGAAAGATGTTACCGTATAGCTCCGCAACATTTTCTTCCGTTCGACTTAATCTAATATATTCTTTGGTCTTCGTCGCAACATATTCCTCATATGGTCCCAAAGAGTATTTGATGACTTCAAATTTTTCAGAAATTATCATGGGTGGGTTATTATAAGTGATCCCAAGTAGTCGACATTTTCTCTCGATGAATTCTTCTTCGTCTTTATCAACAAACTTGAAATAAGGATCCTTATTCAAATAGTCATCAAGTTCATCAATTAATTCTCCTTGTGACTCATCGTTATTATCATAGGGAATAATAATTAACCAAGTTAATGGATTGATAATAATCTTGAGTCTCGTCCCACTTTCTTTTCAATTCCCATTGTAAGCGTCTATTAAGCCTTGTGTAATCATCACATTTTCTATGCACCCATTCCCAAAAAGTAGTATTCGATGCTCCCTTTAGTTCTTTTAAGTATTTGATTCTACCTTTTTCTTGCAAAGCCTCTGCTCTACGTGGGGAGTCTTCAACTTTTTCATACCAATTATAGTCTTCAAAGTATACATCGTTTCCAACTCGTTTTATTCCAATTATACTTCCCCCATTGCAGATTCCATCATTCTTCCAATCACAGGTTGGCCATTCACTACTTCCATCCTAGAAATGAAAAGGTTTACAAGTGTGATTAATATGCCCAAATTCCCATGGTTTATCCCAAACCCATAGTATCTGGTCATTCCATTCGTAGTACCAGGTGTTTTTGAACTCATCATAAGTTTTGAATCCTGGTAGATCTCCAGTTAGCACATCAGCGTCGATTTGAAGAATGTAATTAAATTCTTTGAATTGTTTGCACAAGGATGTCTCATAATTGAACACATCAATGTCTATGCTGAACAATTCTTCAATGCCTTCCTCGATCGTTGAATCGTCATGTGATGATCCATTGTTGCTTTCTACTTCCTCATCTTCCCCTCTCATCCAATATACCCATAACACATCTTTAGTAGCTCGGTCCATGATCTTATGGTTATTGAACTTACTAGCTAACCAATCTGAAAAATCAACATTGTTAGGATCGTAGTTAACGTCAAAGCTAGTATTACCAATCATTTTCCTCCTTATCTCCATGAACTCATTAAATTGTTCTTTAAAACTTCGTGTAAACCATGAGGTCACAATCCGTTTGACTTCATTCGTAGGAGCAAATTTGGGATCACCGTATTTAAGTTCAAGCCATTCTTCTAAAGAGATATCCATCAACCTTACCAACTTTTTATGAAACAGTATCTCCGATTCAGCATAAATTCTTTCATTATCCAGATTGCTTTTATCAAATCCCCAATACTGTTCAGAATAAGGCATATAAGAAGTTTGTTTAGGTTGGATATTTCCTCCACCATAGCTTTTGTTGCTCGATTTGTTGACTGCATTTGCTGAGTTCATGTATTCAATTTGGAATTTCCCATATTTTTCTTCGATAGTCGTCCAAGTTAATCCTTTAGATTCAATGATAGGCCATAAGAGTAACAATTCATCTTCAGTGTAGCTCATTAGTAAATCATAAGAGAATATCCCATCTTCAATATTGCATAAGCGTTTGAATTCCATATAAGTAGCTTCAAGAGGAGTTTCCCAAGAAAATAAATCGGCATCAATCGTGAGTACATTGAAGTTGACATCTTTATAAACTTCCACTGAGTAGAAGGGCATGTTGGTTTAAGATACGGATTTGAGTAAAGCATCGATCGTAGGTAAGTTGCAAGTAATAGCATCGAAATTTTCGAATGAATCCGAAAGCAAGAGTTCCTTTTCCAATTCTGAACTTTTAGTAATGCTTAATGCTGGGAACTTGCTCAAGCTAACTTCATAGTTATCACACTCGTCATCACTTTTCAGAATTAACGGCTTTTTGGTGCGGGACTTTTCATTGTGCTTATCTTTCATAAGTTCCTTAGCAAGATATCCGTTCATTGACATATCTTCCATAGCAAAACCTGTCATCATAGGTAAAATCGTCAGTAGGATCTGTTCGCTAGAAGAGAAATTAATGAATTTAGAAACGAATATAAAGAATAAAAATGGCTGATATCTGCGGACGATGCGCCGTATCCAGAAAGTTGGATACGCCGTATCTTATTACGTTAAAATTTAATCAGACTTTTATTCAGAAAACAGATACACCGCTTATGAATTAGAATGCGCCGTATCCAGTTTAAATTATCAAAAATCGATTATATTTATTAAAATTAAATGCGTCGTATTAACAAAAGCTAATGCGCCGTATTTTCGTTACATTTCAAAATACAAGATTTTTGATTTAGTAGATGCGCCGTATCGATAAAGATCGATGCGTCGCTTCTGTTTAATAATTCGAAAAACTGTTTTTAATTTAAATAGAAAATACGCCGTATCTGTTAAAACAGATGCGTCGTATGGCGTTAGGGTTTAGAAAAATTTCTTATTAAAAACAGAATACGCCGTATCTTGGGGAAAGATGCGTCGTACTCGAATTTATTAAACGCGTTGTATTTTATAAAAATTAAACGCAATACGCCGTATCTGTGAAAACAGATGCGCCGTATCGTATGTATCAGCACAATACAACGACAGCAGAATGCAGAAAAATACAGAAAAAAGAAAAACAAAAATAAAAACAAACAAAAAGAAACAAAAATTACAGAAAACAAAAACACACAAAAACAGTAAATATGCAAATTATACAATGAATGCAATCTATCTAATATACAACAGGGTTAGTGGTTAGAATCTAAAAAAAAAACTAAAAAGAAAAACCTAATTAAAATACTTAATCAAATTAACAGATAATAACAATTCACTCCCCGGCAACGGCGCCAAAAACTTGATGCGCGTGATGTGTCGTTGCGGTTTAGCAGTATTAATGCCTACTCAAGTTTTAAATTTATATTTAGCCGACTTATCAATAACACACACACTTAACGAGCAGTGTACCCGGTCAGTATGAATATAATGGTAAGCAGAGTGTCGATCACTAAGAGTGGAACGTATTATCTAGTTATTCTAATCAGTATTTTAATATCCTAAGTTAGTAATACAACCTAATCTAACGCAAAGGGGTTCAGCCTGAGAGACTGGCACAGTTTGGTTATAATTAAATAGAAAACTAAACTAATGAGCACGAATCAGCGATTAGCACACACGTACACAGATAGATACTCGAGACAATAAGAAGACCTGTCCTGATAATTAAATAGCTTGTCACTTGTTTTATTGCTAGTTTTATATGAAGTGTATATAATTAAACCTTTCTCGTTGGCTCTAATCTTATCGGCGAGTAAACCCTTAATGATTACTTATGTCTATCCTACTTTTCTAGAAACGCTAGAATTAATAGGCGAGGAAGGGGCATGGCGACCCAAGCAAGACTCAGCTAGACACAGAGGTTATCAATGCACTAATAAAAGTCACCAAAGACATCAACATATAAACTTTAATTAATGGGAAAGCAATATTAAGGGGAGTGCATGATCTTCCGTAGTCACATGACACAAGCCCATCAATCCTGATGAATTAAAGCGTACTAAAACAATAAAACAAAACTACTTAATGAATTGAATACATGCAGGACCTTCTTACAGCTCTTGTATCTTTGTTTGAGGTGTGTCTTGTGCTGCTTGGTCGTCTGAATTCGGCTCTAGGGTTATACCTAAGGTCTAAGGTCTTCTCGTCCTCTCGTCTCCGAAGTCTTCAAATTCGTCTGGCCTTGGGGTATTTATAGTTTCTGTCTGAGGGATCGATGCGGTGCATTGAGTTGATAGATGCGGCGCATTGACTTAACTTCGCGTGGGGTCCAAGATTAATATATTCTGGAATATTCGTACACCGTCTTCAGATGCGGCGTAACTTGATCTTTGTATGCGGCGCATGTACTTTAGCTGTCTTGGATCGTAACTGGTGAAATCTTGATAGTGATACGCCGTATGTTAGAAGTATATTGCGGCGTATCTGGAGTAGAACGAGCTTGATCTTCTTCTTTGACCAAAGTTTCATATGCGGCGCATGATAGAATTGCATGCGGCGCATTCTTCAAATTCAGGCAATGGTCTTCGAATTCATCTAAGTATGATATTGCGTCGTATCTGTTGAGTGAGATACGGCGCATCTTCTGGATTTCAGTAGACTTTTGACATCTCGCTTGTTTTGCTCCATAATTAGTCCAAAATCGCCAAGTTTCACATAATGCTTGTTTTTACCTGAGAATTACTAAAGTAAACATTAATGTATCGATTCTCATATATAATATAATAAAACAAGTCAAATAAATAGGATAAATGATGATAATAAAATGTACTTATTTGAGTTCATCAATACTCATACCTATCTTCAATCTTGGAAAGCTTCCCAGTAACTGATCATCCGGAAGCTGAAATAATACTACAAGGCACGAATAAAATCCCTCAACCTGTACACCATTTCTTCTTGCGTAATGGCATACGGGAATTGCTTTCCTAGATGTATCGTGTCATGCAGAGTATGAGTATGTGGTGAAGATGTAGAAGTTGCTGTTGAAATATGATGGAAATGAATCTTGAGTGGTCGCTTCATACACCGGTACCTATTACATAAAAGTAGATAATAATTGTGTCAAGCCAATCGATTATTGTGGACTTTCTTAGATAATGTTCCACTATGATTGTTTTACTGATGAATGTCTTGATTCTATTCACCTTTTTCGGATAGAATTAACCTCCAAATCCGGTAAAGGACGGTTTTCAATACATTGAATAAATTCAAGTATTGACCTACGTCATCAAGATTTGATTCATGAGATGAATCTTCTTGGTAGGTTTTCCAACTCAAAGTGCCAGATAATCCAAAAGGATTACCCCACCTGCCATTACCAGTATTGGATGTCCTCAAGTAAGCTAGCAACAATCAAGGCGAGCCGTTGGAGTACACATAAAGTATCATTCCACGACCGTAGACCGTTTTAAACAAATTTCCGCCATAAACACTAAGCTTAATCCATAAAGAATTAACAAAGTGACCTATTTTTAGTGCTGCTTGATGTTGACACTAGCAGGATTTCCATTCAATCATCATAAAATACTATAAAAGTATCACTATGAATGTTCTGGGAAGATTACAAAGATCTGCGTAGGACTCTAGTACAACTTGTGTTCTTATTTGTTGAACATCAAGTGTAAACATTGGAATGTGTCATATGGAGATTTTATTTATTAATCTCATTTGGATCTAGACTAGATAAGTGCGCTCTATCTTTTAGTGAGCGGAGGCTGGAGCAGAATTCCAACTTTTCAATATCAACGATTCTCGGAGTGAGATGTCAATAGATTACGTGTTTATCACCGTGAAAAATGAATCCATATCCTTTTGAGAGGAACTCAAGTAGCTGGGAAGGGTTGTGTAGTGCGTCACTGGGTCCATGACGTCGTGTTCATTATCAATATCATATTTGTGATAAATGATATATTATGTATTGAACCCGATTTCTGCCCTAAATATATGGAAGGTTTTCATTTCTTTTAACCCTTACTTTACATTTCTTTTTCATTTTTCAACCCTTCAATGGAGATTTTATTTGTTTAAGAATTCTAAAATGTTCCATCAAAATCATGCAAATCGTTTTCTTTCATTCATCTTTTAACAATTGGTATCAAAGATAACATTTTATGCTATTTTTGAGGGGGGGGGGGGAAACTTGATCAAAAGATAAGTGCTTTCTAAAAAATGAAAACTTACAAGTGTTTAAAAACAATTTATTCTCAAACACTTTAAATGATTTTTCAAATCTTTTATGGCTACGATCATTAATTCCAGACCAACCCGACCATTCTTTAGAATTTGAGTCATAAAGTGTTTTAAGTTTAGGTATTAATCCCATGGTCCAGCCAGAGCCGGAAGGACCTACCCAGGAACATTCCTTTAAGATAAAGTAGAAGTCCGTAGGTAATGGAGTTGATGAATGAGTAAGAGAATAATGTTTCTAAATGTTGAGCTATCATTGGAACAAACCCAACATGATGATATTCATGACACTTTTGTTAACATTGAATGGGTTGAAGAATGAAAAAGAAATATAAAGTAAGGGTTAAAAGAAACGAAAACCCTCCATACATTTAGGGCAGAAAACGGGTTCAATACATAATCTATCGTTTATCACAAAGATGATAAGGATATTGAAGACAAGACATCATGGACCTAGTGACGCACTGCACAACCCTTCCCAATTACTCGAGTTCCTCTTAAAAGGATCTTGTTTCATTTGTCACAAAGATAAACACGTAATCTATTGAATTCTCACTTCGAGAATTGTTGATATTGAAAAGGTGGCATTCTGCTCCAGCCTCCGCTCACTAAAAGATAAAACGCAATTATCGAGTCTAGAGCCAAAATGATATTAACAAATAAAATCTCCATATGACACATTCTAAATGTTTACACTTGATGTTCAACATCTAAGAACACAAGTTGTACCAGAGTCCTACGCAAATCTTTGTAATCTTGCCAGAACATTCATAATAATACTTTTATAATATTTTACGATGATTGAATGAAAATCTTGCCAGTGTCAACATCAAACAGCACTAAACATGGGTCACTTCATTATTTATGGATTAAGCTTAGTGTTTATGGAGGAAATTTGCTTCAAATGGTCTACAGTCGTGGAGTGATACTTTATGTGTACTCCAGCGGCTCGCCTTAATTGTTGTTAGCTAACTTGAGGCATCCAATCCTGGTAACGACAAGTGTGAAGATTCGAAAAGCATTGTTAGCGTCTTAGGATGCATCCGTTCTAGATATCCAAACACTTAGAGCCGGAAACCCTACTAAGGAGATTCCTTTCAAGAATTGAATCCAGATGACGTTGGTCTATACTTGGATTTATCTAATGTATTGATAACTTTGGTTAACGGGATTTGGAGGCTGATTCGCCCGACCTAGCTGAATGGAATCAAGACATTCATCATTAAAGCAATCGTAGTAGAACATTCTCTAAGAAAGTCTACAATGATCGATTGGCCTGACACGATTATTATCTACTTTTCTGTGACAGGTACCGGCGTATGTTGCGACCACTCAAGATTCGTTTCCATCTTATTTCAGCAACAACTTCTACATCTTTACCACATACTCATACTCGGCACAACATGTATTATCTATGAAAGCAGTTCCCGTATGCCATCACGTAATAAGAAATGGTGTACAAGTTGAGGGATTTTATTCGTGCCTTGTAGAATTATTTTAGCTTTTGGATGATCAGTGAGTGGGAAGCTTTCCAAGATTGAAGATAAGTATGAGTATGTTGGTCAAACATCAAATTCAACAAGATGTAGATTTGTCGAAGGCAAGCCAAAAGATTCAAGAACTCAAGACAAAGTCAAAGACCAAGATGCATGATTGGAACAAGAAGACTAACCAAGACTATTAGAGCACCAGACTCAATCTAAGAAGATCAAATATCAAGACCATGGTTGTCAAAATCGCGATCCTAATCGTAGTATCGCTACGATCCTACACACAAGAAACGATAAGGATCTTAACAAGATCGTATTTCAAGTAGGGTCGTATCAGGATCGTAGGATCACGACTAGGATCGTAGGATCATTTAGGATCTGATCCTATTATTAACTTTTTTCTTTTTTCTTTTTTTCTTTTTTTGCTATATTAACTTATTAGGCACAAGCCCGTGTTTTATAGCCTAAATGACTAAGAATTCTTAATGAAAGCTATTATTTTGGTGATGTTAATTAATTATCGTTTACAATATTAATGAGTGTCAAATCATTATGCTTTTATGGAGAATAGACTATTTAGAAATAGTTTAGATGTGTCTTTTTGGCTTTATTATGAAAAATGACTTCGTGCTTTTTAACATGTCAGAAGCTTGTTTTTGAAGTAAATCATCTAGATAATTGACCCAATTTTGTTCATAATTTATTTTATTTTACATATTTTCATGAACTATATGTTAAAAAAAATTTAGTAATATTATCAGAATATCCTAATTTAATTTATTTGGTCATCAATAAAAAAAATATTGTGTTGCCCTCTATTATAAATTATGTCGTTTCATTTTCAGATACAATCCATTTATTTTTCGCATTAATCTATATATTGTAACAAAAAAGTCACAAAATCACGTACCGATAAATTAACAGTATCTTTTTGCATTAACCTAAATGTTATCACAAAAAACCTATAATCAAAAACATTGAAAAAAGAAGTATGTGCACGTATATAGTAACTTTGTGCAAGTATGCATTGCAATATATCTAATATTCTACTACTACGGTAGTTGAACATATAACTTTTTCTTTTATCATCCATTTAGATTCGTTTATCATATGAAATATTATATAGAAATATAAAACTACGACCGTTATTGATGACATCAAATAACAACATTTTATTGGCATCATTTATCCTCTATTTATCGCTTGTTTTATAATATTTTATATGAGAATTGATACTTAATCGTTTACTTTTGTAAATCTCAGTTATAAATAATCATTTGGTGAAAGTTAGTTATTTTGGACGTAAATTGGAGCAAAATGGATCAAGATGGAAAAGTCTACTGAACTAAAGGAAGATACGCCGTACACCAAGACTTACACTATGTTCTCCAAAAAATTTACAAAGGAAAGGGAAAGAAAAGTGTAGTAAAGGAAAGGAGAGTACAGGAGGGAATGGAAACTTTAAAAAAGTTTGGTGTTCTATAGATGAAAGGAAAGGAAATGTAAACTAGAAACAAAGAATAACAAATTTATAAATATACCCTTAAAATCTATCATTTTCTTCAACAAATTACACAACAACCTGCCATAATCAAGTTCTTCCCAAAATCCCATCATCATTATGAGCTTCTTTCCAAAATCCATCACCACCGCTACTAAACACCAACATAGTGAAAGGACTATGGAAGAGGCGTGATTTTCATTGGACAGCTTCTAAAACCAAGCCAATAAAAGAATCGAAATTGATATGGGTTTTGTAAATCAAGATAATCCACGGTTGAATCTAGGCATGATCATAATGGCTATGAAAGATTTATTTTTGGGATTTTTTTATTATTTATTCATGATTTCTTTGAATATGGTCATGAATTGTTTATACGATTTGGCATTTAAAAGGTTATTAATGATGGTAATGAAAGAAGTGCAGTAAGAAGAAAGAGATAATAAATCATGAAGATGATGGTGACAAATGGTTGATGTGGTAGAGTATGAAAGAGAAATGACAAGTTCATCAAAACAAAAGAAGTACATTCAATTATTAAAGGGTATTTAGGTCTTTTTGTAGCATTCCCTTCCTTTTCGTCCCATTATTGGGACGAAACATTTGATAGCAAAAACACCCACATGACCTCCCATTTTCAGTCACTTTCTTTCTTTAGTAAAACCTAAGAACACAACTTTTTTTTGTTTCACCCCTTTCCTTTCCCTTTCTCTCCTTTAAAAAAATTGGAGAACACAGTGTTAGACAATTATGAAGACCATTACCTAACTTTGAAGCATACGGTGCATGGATTAATCCCATGCACCGTATATGAAACCTTGGTCAACGTAAGAAGATCTGACTCATCCTACTCCAGATACACCGCATGACATCTCAGAGATGCAGCGTATCAATCTCAAGACTTCACCATAGAATCCAAGTTACTAAAGAATCATGCGCTACATGAAGATTGAAGGTGCGTCGTATCCTATGGCGGTGTGCGAATATTCCAGAATATAATAATCTTGGACACCACGCAAAGCTACCTAGATACGGCATATCAACTTAATAGATATGCCGTATCGATCCTGTTATCAGAATGTATAAATACCCCATTCGTCTGCCATTCGACATACACCTTTATACACAATTTTACCACACATAGGCGACGACCAGACCACACAAGACACGACCAAAAAGAAGAATTCAGAGCTATAAGAAGGTTCTGCTAGTACTTTAATACATAGGAAGATTCGTTTAATTTGTATTATCAATCTTTTAATCGTTGAGTTAGTGTCTTTTTCACTATTTGATTGGACTTAATTGTTTCCAGCTTTTATAAAGTGTATTTGATGTTTTATTGGATCCTTATGTGTATGTTTTGATTACATATACAAGTATATTGTGCCTTGTTGACCTTAGGCTCGCACAATTACTTCATTAACATCGTTTGCATAGTTAATGTAAACCTGTAAAAGGGATAAATAATATAAAACCTTAGTAATCATTAAGGTGGACTTTATGCGGAGATCTGATTAATCATGACAGGATTAGTCCGTCGAGAAGACTTAATACCTGAAATCTAGACGTTTAGACTGGATGTAGACATTGGAATGATATACGCATACACGTAAGAATCCACTAAGAGATAATAAATTTTAGTACTCATCTTATACAGCTAAGCAATTAAACAGGTGACAAATCTTCCTAACTATCGGCGAGGCCTCTTATTTGTATCTTTTTTCTATCTTTGTACAAGTGTGTCTATCGCCTTATTAGTTCAATTTACTGTTTTACTTAATCTACACATCGTGCCAGTCTCTCAGGCTGAAAAACCCCCTTGCGTTAGATTAGGTTTAATTAGAACTAACTTTAGGATTAAAATACTGATAGATACTTAGGTGTTAATGTTTCACTCTTAGTGATCGACACTCTACTTACCAACTAGGCTACATTGATCGGGTACACTGCCCGTTAGTGTTTGTTATAGGTTAAGTCGGCTAAATATAAATGTAAAACTTGATAACAATAAAAACCTATACTAAACGACACATCAAGTTTTTGGCGCCGCTGCCGGGGAGTGAATTGTTTAATACTTGAATATTTGTTAGTGTTTTAATTTAGTTTTTAACTTATTTAGTTTTTGATTTTTAGTTTTTAATTTACTAACTTTGTTGTGTATTTGTATATCTGCATTCATTGTATTTTTCTGCATATTTATTGTTTTCTTGCTTGTTTGTTTTCTGTGTTTTTGTTTGTTTTTCATTTTTTTCAGTTTTTCTGCATAATTACTGTCTGCTATTATTTTTCTGAACTAAACGATACGACGCATCTAATTTATTAGATACGGCGTATTGCGTTTTTATTTTATATACAACGTATCAAGTTTAAAAATTCGAGCATGACGTATCTAATTTATTGGATACGGCGTATTCTGTTTTTAATCAGAAATTTCTAAACCCTAAAGCCATACGGCGCATGAGATTTTTCTCATACGGCGTACTTATTTATTTATTAAAAACAGATCTGAATTTTTAAATACTTAATACAGCGTATTGATTTATCTCGATATTGTGTATTAATTTAAAAAGCTTATATTTTGAAACATAATGAACGTACGGCATATACGCATTTGCGTATACGGCGTATTTATTTTTATATATATAAGCAGAATTGAAAATTAACAAATACGGCGCATTGATTACCATCAATACGGCATATGCTTTAATGATAAAAGTCTGAAGTTTTTAAACGTTAAGGACATACGGCGTACCCAGATTTTTGGATACGGCGTATCGTCTACAGATATCAGCAACTTTTATTTTTCAGATTCCGTTTTCGTTGTTAGTTTTTTGTTATTATACTTTTTCCAACCTATCCTACTGATGCTCTTGTCTTGATTTCAGGAAGTGCATGACCAGGAGTTCTACTAAAGACCTCGTTAAGTCTTACAGTGAACCTGGACAAGCTTTTCATTCACTTAGGAAACTTTTCAAGACCACAAGCCTTGATTGTTCGAGTTCATTAGGGCTTGACTACTTTTCTGATCAAGAATCTTAGTTTGAAGAAGAAATCACAAAAACAATGACGGAACCTACTATGGAGGAATACATGACTAAGACCCGAGAAGACTATGGTTCGGGTGTTTCTAGGCCTAAGTTTGACAAAGAGGCCAAGTTTGAGTTGAAAGGTCAATTTCTTATGGAATTACGTGAAAACACTTTCCATGGATTGGACACTGAAAAAGCAATTTTACATATTGAAAGAATCTTTTGGATTGTTGAATCTTATACGCTTATCGCTCTTGATCTAGGACAACTCATGCTTCGATCTTTCCCAATTACCTTATCTGGATCTGCAAAAGAATGGTTGAACAATGAACCTTCAGGCCCCTTTACTAATTGGATAGAGCTTAAGACAAATTTTTTGGACAAATTCGCTCGTGAAGAACGATATGAGAAGGACCCTGAATTTACCTGCTGGCTGAGCTCTAAATTTCGCAACTCGAAGAAAATGAGTGCGTCTCTCAAAAGCGCACTTTGTACTTACTGGATAATGGGAAATGACAAAGAAGAACTGACTAAAGAAGTCGCGGAACTATTCAGAATCAAAACCAACCTGTTTGAGTACGATACACCTCTATGCAAAGAATTCAAGGAATTCAATCATCTCTTGAAGATTGATGAAGACGTTTTAACTGGTGATTTACCAGGATTCAAAACTTATGAAGAATTTAAGAACACTTGGTACTACGAATGGAATGACCAAATACCATGGGTTTTTGATAAACCATGGGAAGATAATAAGTTGGAACATACCTGCAAACCCATTCGTTTCAAGAATGGATACGAAACATGGCCAACTTGTGACTGGCAAAAAGATGGGATCTGTAATGGCGGAGATTTTCCAGGAATGAAATGAGTTGGTAATAATGTCTATTTTGCAAATTACGAGTGGTATGATTTAATCGAAGACTGCGAAAGAAAAAACGAAGCCTTACGGGAGAAAGCAAGACTTGAATCTCAAGAGGAAGACTTCGACACAAGGAAGTTGACATTTTGGGAATGGGTGCACAGGAATTTTGATGACTACACAAAACTTGATCAAAGATTGCAAAGGAAACTTAAGAAAGAATGGGAGGAACTTCAATACGATTGCGAATCAAGTAATGATGATTTGTGAGGATCTAAACATACGAGAATTGTGTTGAGGATACTTTGAATGTATATCAAATAGTATGCGGAATCTACTACTTGATACTTAGAAGATTTGTCAATGTAACAGTAAAGTATTGTATTAACAGTTTATGAGAACAATGATGTAACCAAACGCTTCAATATTATTAAGTATAATACGAGTGATCTTGAGTATCACTAGGGTTTACAACCTTGAAGCTTAACAAAACATACGTACATAACATCTAACCTAGGACCTCCTTTTATAGACACAAGGAGTCCTTTACAAGATAAGTATCAATATGTATAAGTCTAACTATATAAGATATACACAAAATCTATTCTATACTTATCTCCTTACACGTCTTCATAACTGGCAGTACCATCTT